>CAKNWT010199723.1:0-21155 GCA_932066315.1 Andricus coriarius | reverse complement strand
CGGTTTTTTCATGTCCCTGATTTTTGGCGTAAAATTGAAAAAGGCCTAGGATTTTATAGTGAACAAGCCATGGAATCTGTACATTCGGATTTTAAAACGACCTGGGCTAAATATAAAGTTTTGAGCACACACCCTCATTGCCCAAGTAACTTACTAAAAGCTGTACAAGAATAAAATGCCCGACGAGTGTAAAAATAAATCATTTCATCTTTCAGTATTGATATGGACTGATATTATATTTATTTACCATATTTTGTTAAATAAAGTGAAAAAAAGTGAAAATGCATCACATTTTTTTGAAAATTTTAATTTATCAAACATAAAAAACACTTTTTTCAAAAACGGCTCAGGGGATTTGACTCAAATTTTTTTTGCACGCTATTTCTAAGCCTCTTAATCGAATCCAACAAAAAATTGAAAGTGCTATGACCTTGCATTTAAAGTTGGTTCAGGCACACCGTGAGAGGTAACTTGTGACCACGAATCAAGCTTGCCATTGCATCGGCTCGCCGTTTTTGAAGTGTGAAATATTATTTTAATAATATTCCAGATGTTTTTTTGAAATTATTGATAGCTTTGCTGTCGAAGAATAAAATAATTTAATTATTTGTTATTATTTAACAATATTACATTCTTCGTTCAATTCACGTAAAAATGAATTCAACCTTTTTTCAAATAAAAAAATTTACACGGACATGAACATATGTTTTAACCTAGGTCTAAACATAGGTCTAGGCATAGGACGCACCTGGCTTTTTCTTCCAGCCACGTCGACCAAGTCCCAAGAAAATACCAGGTTTTTTCGGGAAGTGTGCTATGTGGGTATTGCAGTTTCAAAGAACACGCGCCGTTTACTATACAAGTATTGCAGTTTCGCTATACAGTACCCGTAGTGGAATTTTGCCTTACAATCACTTTAGCTCGCCTAGCGGATGAGAGATCCTCTATATCCAAGTAAGATGAGAATGGTTCCTTGCTACACGGAGAAAAATGGAAAGTCAAACTTGAAGTTTCAAAATTTAGATGGTCAGTTTGATAATCTAGATAGTCTCAACTACCACCCACAATTTTTTCTTCATAGTCAGGCAGACCATAATTTTATAGTCTGTTTGAATATCCACAGGTGATTCAGACTCACTATCAGTCTAGTCAAATCGACAGTCCAGAATGTCAATCGACACTCCAGAATGCCAAACAGAAGTGGCTGTGTCACGACCTCTACCGAACGCCGAGCGAACACAACCGACACGCGAAACGCATTTTTGGAGCGACTGACGTTCGGTGTCACGTTTGCCATGTTTTACAACAGTTTTAATTATTTTAAACCATCTGTTGATACTTCAAACGTGTGGCGAGAGTGAATATAATGTGGAGAACATGTTGGAGAGTGGGTTGAGTGGTTTTCGTTCTGATTTGGAACGTCAAATTCGATACTTCCGAGGGATTAAGGACAAAGGCTTCACTCATTAATTAGTGCGTATTCTCAACATTTTCGACCGAAAATGTGCTCAGTTTTAATTCAGTACGGTGACGCCGATCCAGGATCGTAAACTCTACACTCTGGAATAGTGAAGCTAACCGTCAAATTTACACACACCATGGATCGTACGCTAGACCATCTAGGGGTCTGTGCCATAGTTAAAACTGATATATAATCAGTCTGACATTCTAGATGTTCCGGCTGACTAGCCATTTATCTCCGTGTAGTCTAGTGGTAATGCACTCGCCTTAGAGCTTGGCGGTTAGGGTTCGATTGCTCGATTCTCCTTGTCTTCTAATTTCGATCTTTTTAAACATTCTTCCACAACATTCTTCCACAACATGCTATCACATGTGTGGTAATATTTAAATGTATAGCAATATGACAATACCAGCATTTGAAAACAACAACATCGTCTATTGGAACCTTACCTTACGTCTCGGAAATAAACTTCCAATATATGTAATGGAAAGTTCCAACATAAATCTTTTACATTGTAGTTAGTATGATATTTGATCATATCATCATAATATATCTGATAATAATCTGAATCTGTGATAAAAAATTGGGGTTGCCATTTGAAATTACAAAGTTACCCCCACCCCTGCCTCCTGTGGGGGTGGGGGTAGGGTAAATTTTAACAAATCTTTTTCCCCCTCGAAAATAAAAAGTTTTTATTCCAGACATTTTTTCCGTAGGATGCGTATTTTTTGAGATATTTCGTTGTCTCAAGTTAAAAAAAACACCCTGTATATAACTCAAAGAAAGTGTCCACTTAGTTTAGGTAAAACGCTTAGTTAGTTTGAGTTAACCACTTAGTTACTTTATATAAACTGTCCTCGTAGATGAATAATTTTGACCGCAGTGCTAAGTTCGAGAATTTATTATTTTTGACAGATTGTGTATAATTTTATTATCTTTAGATTAGAAAAACATTTAGTTGTTATAGAAATATATTAACTTACAGTATCCAATTTTTCGTCTGGTATCGAGAAAATGAATTTCCCTGAGATCCGTAAAATGCATTTGGAAGTTAAGTTTGTTGTTTTCCTCGCGTTTCTTGATATTTAAACTAAGTTACCGCCTTCAATCGAAAAACTTGTAAATTATTATCACCGCGATACAAGCTCTATTTTATATTAACATTCGCGTGCACTTTAAGTGGTAAAACTCTTTCAAATGTCTAAAGTAAATCTGATCGGTCACTGCTCCAGATTAGACTGTCGCTATTTTATTTCGATGCTCCCATAATGCACCGGTGCTGTTCCGATAATTTAGCGACTATATGATATCCCTGGTATACCGAAAATGGTCAAAGAAATTTATTTTCGATGTTCCAGGGATCTTTCCGAATATCTTCATTCGTTTTCAGCTAAATGTTTAGCACCGTATTTCAAGCCTGACGGACTTCCAGTGCCAGTAGTACATTTCCATATCACGAGATATGCCATTTGATTCCATTCATGCCCCGGGTTATCCCGGTTTACCACTCAGGAATATATTTTTAGGCGGAAACTTAGATATCCGGGATGTCAAAGGAATTTTTTTGGGATATTAAAATGTCGCACTTGGAATATTGACTTTTTCTATATATCCCACGTGGAACATTTGGATGTACAAAAAACGTCCCATACACATACCGGATATCCTAAGGATATTCCTGGAATATGCACATTTATATGCATATATTCATATAAATATACCAGTATATACATGTATACAGTATACACATATAAATGGATAAACTCCGGATATACCCTGGTGAGGGTAAGATTTATGTATTAATTATACCCGTGTGGAAAAGTTTCGTGGCAGTCTTGAATCATGTTAAAGCCAGTACAGTTTTTCTCAAGCCTATCTATTCACGCAATACTAGCCTGGCGCTACACTGCTGCTGTCTAGTTTGGCTACGTGTTTGATTCAAACCTTTCTGCTGTCTAGTCCCAGTCTTGTTGTTATCTAGGAGTTCGTTACGAAATTGAATATATAAAGATTGTCCAGATTTTAGCTAGTTTCTAGATAGAATCACGGTGTGGACTTAAACAAAAATTAGAGTGGTGAATTCAGAACATAATCATTTTTGAATAAAAGGCTTAGGAAGTTATAATAAAAACTTGCACAAATGCTCCAGCAATAATTAACGGTACACTATTACATATTTAAGATAGTAAACAATAATTTTTGAAGGTGATGGCAATCTTAATACAAGAACTGTATTTTTAAGAACGAATTTTTTAAAGAATGTTTAAAAACATTTCTTTCAATTGAATCATATAGTGAAGTTATAATAAATTTATATTGAATTCACAATAATTTTAATATGTATAATATTGATAATATTCCAAAAAATCAAATATTATTATAAATGACTTATACAATAATTGTTGAAGGTGATTGAAATCTTGATACAAGAACTGTATTCTTAAGAAAGATTTTTTGAAAGAATGTTTAAAAACATTTTCTTTCAATTGAATTATATAGTAAAGTTATAGTAAAGTTATAATCAATTTATATTGGATTTATAATAATTTTAATATGTGTAATGCTCTGTATAATATTGACGATATTCCAGAAAATCAAATATTATTATAAATGATTTATTTAATTTAGTTAATTATTTGTTGCGTAAATGATAATTAAGCCTAACGTAGTAATTATTTGAAATAACAAACAATCATTATGTCGTAGCCTAATCACAAGTAAAATCATACAAACTTTATTTTTCTCAATGATTTATTCACACACCATGCACTTTTAATGCTTAGAAAATTGTTCATGTTTTATTGAAATAAATATTAGGATATAATGAATTTGAATTCATATCCGACAAAAATAAAAAAGAATTTAACTTTTAGATGGTCGAGGTGTTAAAGCGACGGGACAAAGTTACAAGAATATAATAGGAAATTACATCAGAAGTTCGACACCCAGCGTATATACAAGAGATTTGCGGAAACTCATTTCTGTATTTTTTTCTGTACAAAAACTTTTTTTATATTTCCAATTAACTGCAAAATCTATATATTGGACTTCTATGGCATACAAAAATAATGATGTGATTTAATTATCAATTATTTTATATCAAAATAGCCGACCTGTCTAGAAACTAGTTGATCCGAGCGTTACATCTCAGTCTAGCCACTGGACAGTCAGTCTGTGGCGCGCCAGTGTCGACTCAAGGCGGACTAGACAGTAACGGTAGAGCGCCACGAAATTTTTCCACACGGGTATAAGTATGTGTACAAGGTTGCTTGATTGCCGTGAACTATTATTATTCATCTGATCGCATATCTTGTAAAACCGTTCACGTGTCTCATTGGTCATTTTAAATTCAATTCAAACACATCAGACACCTTTAGCAAAGCTATTGCAGCGCCGCGCCACTCCATAGTTTCGTGGTTTAAGAGAGGTCGAGGCAAGTGAAACACTTTCGCTTTCTCTGTTCGTCGAATTGAATCACGTTTTCCGTGTGCGACGAGTCTACATGCAGGTACATTCTGCAAACGAATCATGAAACCAGTTTTCTTTCCTCTCATTAACACGCGTGAAATGAAATCAAAAAATTATCAGAAACATGATCTTTTTGACTTACGTATACAATACCAAATAGTTATACCTAATATTATGAGAGTTCAGGGTTAAAAATTTACATTTTTATAATTGATTCATCATAATAACTTTCCGGAATGTAAACACCTTTGGTCCAATATTTTTTATTTCAATTCCTTTGAAAAGAGAAAATTATCCAAAAAAAATTTTGAACATTTTATAACTTACAATTGAATTGCACACAGAATGAAACAACTTTATATTGGACGGTTCTAAATTTCATGTTTTTAAAGGATGGTACCGAGATTACATGGTAATTTGGCCCCACGCCCCCACTAATGAGACTGGAGCCAAATAAAAGCTCTTGTTGAGTAGATCAAACTTTACAATGGGCACAGCGTTGTAGAATTCAGCTTTCATACTGTTTTCTGTCATTCAATGTCGAAACTCACACTAAGAGTAAAAGTAATATGTGGGGCAAAATGCATCAAGTGTCCCCGCCTAAAATGAATTTTTCTCTTTTATCGTGTTGAAAGTTGGCTGAATTATAGTCCTAGTGGACGTTTATTAATTCATAAAACGACAGGTCCAATTATCAAGAGGTTGTCAATATACACGGGCATGCATTTTTTACATTTTCAGGTGCTTTTTCACCTTCACGTTAGTGTAACTTCTTTTAGAAATATATCATTGTACTTTTATTAGAATGTTTTGGGAAGCTCTTTTCATGTCCTTTAAGTCTATCATAACAGTTTTTTGTTTTCATTTATATTTTTGACTTTTTTGAAAAAATCGAAATTGATTAATTGAAAAAGCACCTGAAAATTCGAAAACTTCAGGCCCTGTATATTGACAACCGCTTGATAAATGAACCTATCGTTTTGTGAATTGATAAACGTCCACTAGGACTATAATTCAGCCAAGTTTCAACACGATAAAAGAGAAACAATCATTTTAGGTGGGGACACTTGACGCATTCTGCCACGAATTATAATTATTTATCACGTTATTTTGATCCCTGTGGAATATTTTAATCGAAACTAATCATATGATATTATAAATTGTAAGGTTTTTGCTAAAACAAAGTATGATTTCGGGGTTTGTTGACGAAATTTGTTGATAAAAATTATAAATATTAATTTTTTACAGAGATTTCAGATTAAACATCATAAAGCTTTCAGCCCTTAAATAAAATAAAAAAATAAAGAATCGGCAACCTTACGTTCGTTAGGAATTTTAAACTGAGTAATTAAAAAAAAGTGAGTTGGTTTAGAATTGCAACCTGCTGCTTAATTTTTCCGCGAAAATCCATTCCGACCTGAATTTAGCAATTATGGGGTTTCGTAAACAAATCGCATAGATGTATTGTAGCTTATGATGTGCTTAACCAATTACCATCTAAAATTTTTTATTCAGGCGTGGTACGTTTATTCGACAGCAAGTATAGTGTAAATTATTTAGCAAATCTATTTCAAAAATTTAGTTTTTCATTATTATTGAATTTTTAGGCTAGCTCATTTAATTCCTGTAACACTGCAGTGTAACCTATTGTACTACGCCTTCTATTTAAAAATCCCAGTGAAATATAGGCCAACGCAGTACCCACGAGTCCCCCTCATTGCTAAAGTATCATTGAAGTCGTTTAGCATAAGTATGGAAAACGCCAGGCGATTCTACTTTACTAGATATGGGCCTGTGAAAATTTCTCCTTCAAAGGTGGGCTTAGAATCACTGTATCAATTTAATGAGAACCAGTGATAACCCGCGGCTGCATCCAACTTTATTAGAAGTATTTGCATTTTCCTTGGCGTTTGGTCAAGGAAGAGGGAAACTGCAGAAAACAATCTTCCGAGTTCAATCCGTTTCCCTGCTGTCGAGTTTAAATGTAGACATTCGATGTGTCATACCATCGCATCGAATATAAACAATCATGCTCGGCATCGAACATTCCGCTCTACATTAGTTAAAACGTAACGAATACACAACCTAGTCGTACGTCTCAGATGTTCACCCATCCGAATGCTATCTGCGCTCGAAATGGCTCAACAGCGCTACTGTTTCCAAGTCAAGATTCACTGCGTAGCTAATGCTATCGGTCAATATTTTATATTTGAAGATGAAACATCGTTCTCAAATACTTTCGAATATGAAGGGGTTGGGGGAGGGCCAGAAGTAAAGAAAATAACAGAAATAATATATATGACAGCACTTTCTACACTCCATGCTTGCTGTAAGTTTTATAGCACTGTTTTATGGGTGAATACAGTGTACCCCCTTCACAAAATAGTTTCACCGGTCGGTAAAGAGGTTTTACCTCTGGAAAAATACGTGGAGTTAAGCGCTGAAAAACTGAAAACCCGAGCTGACAAGATAGTCCGATTAAAAAATTATCGAATAATACCGGTAATTGATGGGAAAAAATATATTTGAGTCAAAAGCCTTTCCTTTTTTTACCAAAAATATCATTCATAGGTAAAGTGCATGGTAACTCATCAAAACTAACTGTGAATATTTGAAATATTTCACAAAAAAACTGGGGGTTTGCTGAAGTTGCGGCTTTAATAAAAGCTGGTATCTTTTAGAACTTGAGCTCCAATAGAAACCTGTAGACACCCAAAAGGGTAAGTTAGGGATCGATTTCTTAAGAAGAAAAGTTTCTTGCATATGAATACGCCTTTATTTTTACAAGTTTGCTACATAACCTGCAAATGATATTTATCAAGTTATTATAACTATTCTAATTGAGATAATCATTTTTACTTTAATTCTCTTCAGTAAATTTTGTCCACCAGAGTTCGATTAAATGTGTGCTTCAAGTTAAAAGTTGTGTTATTAATCAGATAAAGTGTCGAAACAGGGCAAAGCGTAAAATAGGTTATTGGGAAATACACAAGAAGTCCAATATAAGGTCAGTTTGGGGGGTTGTCCCGCACTGGCCTTGACACTAAATCAGTCGATGGAAACGTGGGCCGTGTGAACCATTTCTGTTTGATTTTTCTCCCGCTTTTGTCGCTCCCAATTACTGCTCCCCCATACTGCCCACTTTTATCGCTCCGATACTGATGGTGACGCATTGTTGACAATGCCCAAATTGATTTTGCACATCATTTTTAGTGATTTTATGCGTTTCTAAATTTATTGTCCTAAATTTAAAAATGGGATAAAAAATGATACAATACTTAATCACGTTTTTAAATGAAGAAATGCGTACCTGGGTTGAGAGAGTAGGCGAGCTTCTTGACAAAATTTGAAATTCTGACAGCCGCGATGATAACCGGAAACCCCACGAGTTGTACCGGAAGTTCAAAAACAGGTTCCTGTGGACTGGGGGCTCCTCTTACGTTCGTCAATGGCAGGAAACAGCATACGAGAAGCGTTAATATCCTTGTTAGCTGCATTCTCTGCTACCTGTAAATGACGTTAATATTGTTTCGAAAGTTGACCAATAATGCACATTCGCCTTAGGTATTAAGTTGTGTTTTTGTTTTGTGTTTAAACTGCTAAATAAAATATTTTAAAAAGCGGAAGTAAAATGTGTTTAATCTAAAAAGGATATTACATTCCATGTGAACGCATTGCTGAAAACAAGTGCCTCTCGTTTTTCTTAAAACTGCGATAAATTGAGGCAACGTAGGACATTATTACAGATGCATAACCATAAATCACTATAATGCATAGTTTAATATAAAATGGAATGCCCCCTATGTATATGGATAAAGATTGTCAATGGATTTGAGAAGGAACTAATCTCATATTTATTTTAAATATTTCTATGGTTAAACACTATGAGATCGACGGCGGAATGCACCAAAAACAAACGAACTAGGAAAGATGTCTAGTCCTTGCACTCAGCCTGAGGCAGCACAATGCGCTTTTGAAACTAAACTTATAGAAGTTAATTTGATTTCCGTGTTTATCATTCTAAACATTTCTTGACTAAAAAGCATCAGGGAAACGGAACCCAGCTATTTGAAATATCATATAATTTGCAGCTATCTCCGTAACACAAGACTGCCGAGAATTTCAGACACAAAAGTAAAGGAATTATTGGAGAATATCTTATTGAATTCGAAATCACGATACATTTGGCGCAATAAGATTTTAAATATTGAATAAATTACACATAAATTAAAAAACAACCACTTCCATAGATTAAGTTTAGTGTCAGATCTTTTGAAGCAAATACCAGATTACATAAATCAGTATGAAAAAGGCTAGAAAATAAGCATTTTTAAATTAATTTGCGACCAATGAAAAATTTACCAGCACAGGCCTGTGCTATATATATTTAACATCAAACACTAGAAATACAAGTTCAAAAAATTTACACTGGTTGACTGCGGTGGCATAATTGGTAGCACACTTCACATGTAATGAGGAGGCTGATGGTTCGAACCCAGCCCGCAGTGCATTTTCAACAACATATTATCTAGCGTTTTGCAATTAATTTGCCATAAATGAATATTTTAACATCAAACCTGAGCTTTACAATTAAAGTCAAATACTGGCATCGGCATAAAAAAATCTAATATTACTTAGCCAGTCTAAAGGAACAACTGTAAAGAAAAGATAAATTTTAACTTCAAATATTTGTATGAAATAACTACATAATTTATCACTCTTAAGACTTATGTGTGAAAATGATAATGAACGAATATTTGTCAGAAACTGTACGATATCAAATAAAATAGTAATATTTTAATGCCACTTGAAAGTTCATATGAAGAAGCAATTTTAATCGAAAGTCCATGAAATCACTTACCTAATTTAACATTGAACGTGGTAAAATCTCTAGTTCAATACATTTTAAATAAAAACACGGAACATAAGTGTAATTCCCACGTAGTGCTGCTAATATTAATTTAGCTCGAAATTAATAAAAATAAAAACTCGCTTTTATATTTCCATTTTCTGATTTTATTTATTTTTATTTCGAACCCATGGCTACGTACAACGCGAAAGCTAGATTTACTCCCATGAAACTGTCGACCAATCTTACCACATTAAAGATGTAAGAGACACTTTCAGGGAGAAGGAAATTTTGAGTATGGAGCCAGGAAACTTACCTACCACGTGGCACACAAGCACACAATTTTTCCACAACACCTGGGAACTAAATAAAAACTGACGATACGGATGGTTGCTGCTTTAATAAAAACCTGTTGCTGAATGTTTCTGAGTGAGGCAGTCTCGAGTTCACTTCGATCATCACATAAGAGAAAGTCATGTTCCCCTCCTGGCGGTTCTCTCATTGGGCCTGGGTCCCTGATTGCAACATTTTGTATACAACCGCTTCAATCGTAATAATGGAGACATCTTCGCAGAAGCCATTGGCAGGGTTGTGTCGTTCCTAGGGAGAACGTGCCCTTGCACGCATCTCCACTCTTATGCCCTACTCATTTACTGATGTGCGTCCTACCGCTTCATCGGTATATATGTCACAAGAAAAGTATAGAATCCGGCATTATATATAATGCCTAGGCCAGTGTCAATTCACTCATTAGGAGAAGATAAGCAAATGACATGCAAATTTTGTAATTTTTCTATTTTTTAACTGATTTTAAAAATTTTTAATGCAAATATCGAAAAAATGTTTATTTTTGCTTTTTGTTTTCTTCTTGTAACAATGTTTGCTATGCTCAGTATGGCTTGGCATGTTGAGGCTAAGCCAACTTTAATTGCAAGGTCCTTACATACAGGTTTCTGACTTACCGTCACTTTTTTCGTTTTCACGGGGGAATGGAGAAAAATTATAAAAAAATATGCAATTTCATAATGAGATGTAATTTGTAACAAATCCAATTGATCCAGTTTATACAGTTGGTACCCGCGTGGAAATGGTCACCATGGGACAAAAGACAAGTGCCATTGATCAAGTCTTGTATAAGTTTTTGCCCATAGTTCGCGCATATTATGGCTGAAGTATGGCTTGTGTTCTCAATTATGTGACTGTAAGTTTGTCCGACTTCCGGCTAACTATGTCACTCTGGATGTGAATTTTCGTCAGTCCAATGTCAGGCCAACTTTGTCGAAAGGGGCCATTCATTAATTACGTAAGGGCCCCGAGGGGGAGGGTTTTTTTTGAAAATCTCCATATGACTTTACCTCGGGGTGTGGAGGGGCTAAAATATTTTTACGTAATATCTTACTACATGAATTATTGTTTCAATTCGAACGATCACAGTAGCTACATTAATTCTACTCAAACTACCCATTTTGCAATTTTAAAAATCGCGTATTTTAGTTTTTCTAATGATATGTATAAAATATAATGTTAAAGGTGGTAAAAATGACATACAAATGACAAAAAGAATTCATTTGCTGGATCCTTTATTCCAATTCATCGACGTTTCGAAAACCAATAGTTTTCCTCATCAGGATAATTAAAAAGAGAAGTCTATAAACATGATCTTCAGTATAAAATACTTCCAAATTGGAAATGTTACATACTGTTATTGATAATTAAACTAATGTAAGTAAAAATTACAATAATATAAATAATTAAGTGAAAAATTCATCAATTTGAAAAAAATTAATGATTTAGAAGATCAAATATTAGCAATATAAGTTACCTATTGTTGTAAAATTTAAAAATAGAGAAATTTCGATCCATTTTTTTTAATTTTGTATTAAAAGTTAGATAATAATACAAAAACAACTTGCAAGGAGAGGACGCGAGATGGGAATCGCCGATTCGACTGGGAGTTTTGAGGTTGAAGGTATATCAAAATCCATTAGGGGCGTATTTTTTCTTTCGATCTAATGGGCCTTAGTTTTCGAGATATCGAGGTTTGAGTATTAGCGCTCGAGCGCTCGACTCGCCACTGCAGAGCGGGGACCCGGGCTTGGCGGCCGTGGGCGCTTACTCACATTCCAACACTAATACTGTGATAAACGGAAAGTCCACAGGGTTTCTATATCATCAGATATCATCCCTATATAGTTTTTTCACGTTGATTCCGAATCTTAAAACGAAAATAATCCATCACGTCAAATTTTTGAAAAAAACGGGGTCAGAAAGTAACAAGAAAAAATCGTCTTTTTCGCTGTTTGGAAAAGTTGTTAAACACTATAGTCCAGCGGATAGTGACTATTTTTCAAGTGAATCATGCAAAGAAATTTGAAGATGGGATTCATCTGCATATAATTACCAATAAAAAATTATATTTTCGGTAAAACTATGTAAGATACGAAAAAACGTTTGGGAATAAAATTATGCATCTGAAAAAGATCCACGAGTTTTCCTCAGATCATCTTTAATAGGATCCATATTTTCTTTAATTGTGAACAAAAACATTTAAATGTAAAAATTATTCGAAAATTTCCGTACAGTGGGCCGCTTTTTTCATAATAATAAGATAATGTCCCAGAAAAAGCTGTAGAAATATTTTCAATCTTAAAAGCATTTAAAAAATGCCTCCGTTTGTGACAGGAAATACATAATTGTTCACGTTATCTGCCGGGCTACTAATTGAAATGCAAAATATTTTACAAGACACCTAAAATAACAGCTTAAAGCTTAATCTATCAACTATTCTAATAGAAAATAACGCATTTTTAGACATGATATCTGGATTTCCAGTGTCATCAATAGACTAATATTTTGTACACATGTGATTTTCGGCCCTGCGTATAGTGTATATAGGACGCAGCTCGCGGAAAGCATCATAGGGAGAAATTTTCGAGTATGGGTTTTCCGAGAAAATGAGAATCCTACTGCTGCGGCACTTACAAAAAGTTAAATTCTTTCAAATACATAATGTGAAAGCAATTTTTTGGACTTATCAATAGTTTCTCATTTTTATTGTGCAAAAAAAAATATAGACTTGAATTTTTACTTTCATTGAATATATTTTGTAAATATATTATATTATAACAAATAACTCTATTAAAAGGCATTAGATGACAAATTAAAAAAAGTATTTTTAACAAAAATTAGTTTCTGGATAAAAGTTTTTCTCAAAGTCATTGGTAATTAAATTTATATTATTCATTTTCTTCTTTCCTAGAGCATTTCGTGTCACAAACGGAGAAAATCGAGATAATGGATTTATTGTACCTAGGCTTTTCCTTAAAAAAAAAACATTTATCAACTTTTTGTAAAAATGTATGTAAAAAAGAATTTTGAATAATAATGTTAAATATTTACAAATAATATTCGATAAAAGTAAGAAACCAAGTTTATATATTGTTTTTCATAGAAAAATATGTACATATAATATATAATATAGTGAAAAATCATAGATATTTTTAATAACATGCGGATGTTTCTCGCCTTCAAAATGTTCTTGAGGTTTTATATACCTAAAAAAATATAGAATTGCTTGTGACAAAATTTTCATGATTTACTTGAAAAATAGTCACTATCCGCTGGACTATAGTGATTAGCAACTTTTCCAAAAAGCGAAAAAAACGATTTTGTGTTGTTACTTTCTGACCCCGTTTTTTTTTAATTTGACGTGATGGATTATTTGCGTTTTAATATTCGCAATCTACGTGAAAAAACTGTATAGGACTGATATCTGATGATACAGAAGTGGACTTTCCGTTTATCACAGTATTGTGTCGGACTGTTAGTAGGCGCCCAAGACCGCCAAGCCCGGGTCCCCCCGCTCTGCAGTGGCGAGTCGAGCGCTCGAGCGCTAATACTCAAACCTCGATATCTCGAAAACTAAGGCCCATTAGATCGAAAGAAAAAATACGCCCCTAATGGATTTTGATATACTTTCAACCTCAAAAGTCCCAGTCGAATCGGCGATTCGCATCTCGCGTCCTCTCCGTGTTAGTTAAAATGGTTAAAAATTTCAAATTTGAAATATTAATTTTATATTCTTTTTATTTAATTAGTTACCAAAGTCAAATTTTATTCATTTTTTTATATTAAAGAATCCAAGATTATATTATGTATTGGGCTATAATTATTAAGATCTGAAATTATATTTAAGCGATTATTACCATTTTTCTTAATAAAAGACATTTCTGCTATTAATATTTTAAATTCATTAGATTCATGATGTCAAACTGTAACATTTTCCCAATCAATTAAATGTCCAGTTTCAACCTGGTGTTTAGCTATGAGATTATGGTCAGAATTCAAACTTTGAATGAATTTTATATCAAGGTTTGAATCAATTCTGAAAGTTGTGATATTAAAATGATTTAAAATCCTGTTAATTTCAAAAGGTAACTTTCCATGATAAGAAATAGACATTTTTGGTTTAAAAATTAAATTCCTATCTATATTTATATTATTTTCGTTAGATAAAGAAACTTTAATTATCCTGATGAGGAAAACTATTCATTTTCGTAACGTCGATAAATTGGAATAAAGGATCCAGCAAAAGAATTCTTTTTGGTCTGAAGTATGTCATTTTTACCATCTCTAACATTATATTTCTCTAGATTCTATCACTCAGACAAATAACATCGTTTTCCAAAATATTTTCTAATCTAACTAATGATATGTAACTATTCAACGATATTTAGAAAAATTCTAAGTTAAATATTACGTAAGGATTGGGGGGGGGGGGTGAAGAAATCTTATGTATCCTTACGTGGACGGGGTGCAGTCAAAAATGGTCAAAATCGCCCTTACGTAATTAATGAATGGCCCAAAGTCGGTCGAGATATCGAAATGATAAGTATCGACCAATTTTGTTTGTCGACCATTGTTCCAACATATCCAACCCAGGGATCGGAACCTTTTAGGCTGGACTCGAGGTTTAAAGTTTCCTTAAAGGTTCGGGTCCGCATTGAACCCTTCAATTTCTTAAGGACCGAGTCTGGACCCAAACCTATTTAATTCTTAAGGGTCCAGGTCCGAATCCGGGTCCTTTAATTTATTAAGAATCCAGGTTCAGACCCGAACCGGTCCGAAGTGTCCGGGTCCAAACCCGGAACCTTTATATTCTTATGGCGTTGGGTCCGGACCCTTCAGGGACCCTTTACTATCGGATCCAACCGAAAAGGTTCCTGGAATTATATTTCAGAAATTGACAGAGGTGATTTGAGAGAGAGAGAGAGAGAGAGAGAGTGAGAGAGAGTTTAGTTTTTGAGGTATTGAAATTATTGAGTTAACTTGAGATTGCGCAAAAGTTTTGGATGGAAAATAAGGATGCGTAGAAAAGTGATACTTTGCATTCTTCTGCGCATCACTTACATGTGCGCCGTAGAGTTCTATGAAACTTACTGATGCGCAGTATTGTTACACGGCAGTTATGGTTGCGCTCTAAGGTCAGGGGTACTTATAGATGCGCAGTACAGTTTCACAGCACTGTCATCTATGCAGTAGAGTTCTATGACATTTACGAATGCGCAATACAGTTGCAAGGCATTTATGGCTGCGCAATAGGGTTAGGGGGTAATTATAGATGCGCGTTTATGGAATTCACGGCATTCATAGAATTCATAGAATTCCAACAATGCACGGAATCGACGTAAATAATCTAATTGAAGGAATTCATGAAATTCACGAAATTCCTGAATGCCGTAAATTCTTAGAATTTCATGAATTCCGCGAATTCCAATAATTTCATGTATTCCATTTATTTCATGAATTCCGTGAATTCTGTGAATTCCGTGAATTCTAGGAATGTTGTGAATTCTATGAATTCTGTGAATTCTATGAATGCCGCGAATTCCGATAATTCAGCGAAATCCATTAATTCCATGAATGCGCATCTATAAGTACCTCCTAACTTTACTGCGCAGCCATTGGTGTCGTGCAACTGTACTGCACGTCCGTAAGTGATATAGAACTCTACTGCTCAGACATATGTTCTATGTAACTCTATTGCGAATCTGAAAGTAACGCGCGTCCGGAAGCATTTATATATATTTTTATATGTATACTTTGACCTTACTGCCCAGTCATAGCTGCCGTGTGAGTGTACTGCGCATGCACACGTTTCAGAGAACTCTACGGCGCAAATGTAAGTGATATGGAACTATACTGCCCATGTAAATGCAACCCCTTACGTTACTGCTCAGCCATAAGTGACGTGTACTATACTGCGCATCTGTAAGTGCCATGTAACTGCACTACGCACCTGTAAATGGCGCGTAACTTTAATGCGCAGAAGAATGCAAAGTATCCCTTTTCTGCGCATCCTTATTTTCCATCCAAAACTTTTGCGCAATCTCAAGTTAACTCAATAATTTCAATACCTCAAACTAAACTCTCTCTCCAATCGCGTGTGTCAATTTCTCAAATATAATTCAAGGAACCTTTTTGGTTGGACCCGATATTCAAGGGTTCTTCAAGATTCCCGTCGAGCCCCGGACCCATAAGAATTCAAAGGGTCCGGGGACGGACCCGAACCCTTAAGAATTTAAAAGGTCCGGACTCGGCACTTGAGAAATTAAAGGGTCCAGTGCAGACCTGAACCCCTAAGGAACCTTTAAACCTCGAGTCCAACCTTAAAGGTTCCGATCCCTGGGTTGAATATGTTGGAACAATGGTCGACAAACGAAATTGGTCGATATTGACCTTCGAAAAAGTTGGCCTGACATTCGGCTGATGAAAATTCGCATCCAGAGTAAAATAGTTGGCCTGAAGTCTGACCAACTTGCATTCGGACACAAGCCATACTATGGGCGAACTATGGGCAAAAACTTATTCAAGACTTGAGCCATGGTACTTGTGTTTTTGCTTAGTCCCATGGTGACCATTTCCACAGAACAAAAATAAAATAATACATCGGGTCCGTTTTGAGAAAAGTCGATTTTTACATTATTACAAACAACGATTAATCAGAAGAAATCTAAAAATAGCATACTTTTAATTAAAATTGCAGGTTTACTAAAGGTCTCGTTTTAAAATTCTATGACTTTTCGAGGTTTACTATGTCTACTCTTTTGTAAATCCCGTCAATTAAATTAAATTTTAAAATATTCTACTGATCGCAAACAGAGGAAAATTGATATTAAAAGCTTTGATATTTGACCATATTATACAGGGTGATCCTGAACTCATCATATTCCTTGCATGTACACATTCCTTGTACAAAACTGAACAAAAAACTACAGTGAAAAAATGTTGTACGATCAACAGTTTTTAAACTATTGAGAATTGTAAAGAACCAATGGGAGCTCGTTATTTCCGCGCGTACATAAGCATCTTGCGCCAAATCTAGAATTACGCAGCTAGAGACGAAAAGTGATGGATGCAAAACGAGCGTGAAGTTGGCTACGAAGGCATGAGCGATCGTCGTCGAGTGTTGTCGAGCGCGAAATGACAACCCCGAGGCCGAAGGCCGAGGGTTTGTCATCGCCCGAGACTAAGCTCGCCGACGAGAGATCGCGGCTGAGTCGTCAACTTTACACTCATTTCATCCATCAGTTGTCGTCTCGAGGTGCGTATACTATGTTTCTTAATAAAAATATCGAAATTGGACGGTTTGAGTAAACCAAGAGAACTCGATACGAAAATGATAAGGCTGACTTGCAAAGAAGAGCCGAAAAGTATGGTTTTCGGCTCATGTTTACATTTTCGTACCCACTAGCTGCAATTGGCCATTTTCATAGAGGGCGTGGGTGTAGATCTCTAAACAGTGAAGGTACGTGGGTTATCTTTCGCAGGAGACAAGATTGTTATGGCAGAATCAATGGAGGCCTTGCAAAGAATATTGAATAAACTTAATACAAGCATGAAGAACATGGGTCTCAAAATTAACGTAAATAAAACAAAGATAATGGTATTTGAAGGAAAAATTGAGAAAACAATGTGCAACATTGTCCTAAATGACGAGCGATTAGAGTAAGTTGGCAAGTATGTATATCTGGGTAGCCTAATCACTAGCGACGGAAAAATAGATAGGGAGTTAGATAGTGAAAAGAAGCTAAAATCACGATACATAATTCTATATTTGTACTGACTGTACTATACGGTAGCGAGACATGGACATGTCAAGAAAAGGACAATAGTAAAATTAACGCGATTGGCATGAGACCGCCGAAAGAATGGCTAGAATCTTTGAATGAGACATTAATCCGATGAGACATAAGAAGCCATAGAAATACGAGAGCTTGCCTGAGAAAATGCATGGACGTGAAGGAGGCTAGAGTAGTATGCCAAGACAGAAAAGTGTGGCGACAAATAGTCGTAACGGCATAACAGTTTTGTGAGGCTCTTCTCGTGGGGTGATCGCTATAGAGATTGATCAGCAACCTCGGTCGGAGCAGTGTTGCGGGAGGAAAGTGTCATTTAAATAAATAACGCGAGAATTTTAGATCAATCTAAAATATCTATACCTTACACCTGTATACCTATATACCCATCCACACACTACTACTTTCCAACCAGGCGAATCACGCCTACCCCGAAAGGGAAATGGCTTAATGGTATAATAATAATAATAATAATAATAATTGTGGCTCAGTTGGTTAGACGCTCGGACTTGACGTTAGAGGTCCGGGGTTCGATCCCTGAGCCGGTACCTCTTAAAATTTTTCTATGTACCTTCACCGAGGTTCTGGTGGTTCGGATCCCACCTTAAGCTGTAGGTCCACCCATCATGCACTTGACTACAATCCAGTCCGTGAATGATGGGGTAAAAATCAGGCTTTGCCCAACATGTTAGGGCACACGTTCTTATCAGATCACTTGATTGTATTACAATAATGCGTCCGTGACTAATAATATATGCCGGGATAGTCCTGTGCATACTATTCAAAAATAAAAAATAAATCCAACTAACCAAAAATGCCTTCGACACATTGGGCTATAACCATCTTAAGCTTGAGACATTAATTAATTTTTTTTTATGTGTGGCGACCCCATCACCCGAGAGCTCCTGCTGTTGCAGTCAGCCACGTTGCATTGGGCTAACGCCCCAATGCATAGAATTATGCGGTTACGTTACCAGTAACGCGCAGTGCCACCCACAATAGGCCTCTGTCGGATGGAGGACATGGTTCAGTTGGAAGTGATAATAGGACCGAACTGAGGCGATAACCAGCCAATGGCCCCGGACAAACGCGCGAACATCGATTTAAGTGGTCGGAACAACTCAGGAGGGACATCCTTACCGGTTGGCAAAGAAGCTCACCGGCGCGAAGAGTATTCATACAGAGGTTGCATGAATGTTGGGTCAATATGCACTCGGAATATGCTCATAAAATGCCTCAATATTTAAGAGATCAGGTATCCTTTTTGCGCAAAAACGGATATGAAGCTCTTTATCGGCAAGAAGAAGAGCAACATCCTGCAGCGAACATACTACTCATTCCAGCAAAACCACCTTTGCAGATAGCCGATAATGCCAACCTGAGAAGTAGGAGATCTTTTCACCAAAATGTCTTTCTCAGGATGGACAAATTATCTGAAGCTAATACTGCTCTCCCCGATTTGTTCCCTGAAGATGTTAATCTCCGGAATCTGAACTGTGTAGTTTACAAGAAGGCGGTCTCCCTGATGAGCGACAATAGAAGTAACGATACTTCAGTACGCCTGAGTAAGACTTGCGAACGTATTGCACAGCTTCAGTTTAAAATTGAAACGGCGGGACGGCACGCATCGAATATACAGTGTGTGATAAGCTACATAACATCAAATCAAAAATTCACTCTAAAAGTTAGGGAACCTGCTCGAATCTGAATTAAAGGAAATCATACGTTGAACAAGTGTAAACTGTTGACCATCAAGCAGCACTGAATGCAAAAAATAAGAGCTCTTTCAACAGCGAAACAGCTCTTTGAAGGCCGAGTGAAGTGGATTCAGGAAAATTTCACCTTTTCTACTCATCCTTCCCGTCTGTTCAATAAAACGTCACAAGCCGTTAAAAATCCGCCTAGCCGAGAAGAGATTCAAGCCTTCTGGGAGGAAGTATTTGGAGATACTTACCAGCTAAATGAAGACGCTTCCGATATATCACTCTTTCATAACTTTTGCCAAAGACAAAGGTTGCAAGATCCAGAGGAAGAGTGTTTAGAGGGCCAGATAAAATCAACAACTTTTGGTGGAAGAAGTTCACTTCTACGCACCAACATCTAGCTCGTATTTATACTGCTTTCTTAAACGGAGAACAGCCCATCCCGCAGTGGGTAGTGGAAGGACGCACTGTATTGATCCCTGAGACCGGAGATTTGTCAAGTCCATAGAACTACAGGCCCATAGCTTGTTTCAACACCAGCTACAAGCTATACACTGGCATTCTCAAAGAGAGGATATTAACATCTATCCAGCCAGTTTGGAGTGCAATAGTTGAACAACGTGGATGCAAGAGAGAGCTGGCAGGTTGCAGGGAGAACCTGTTAATAGACAGGTGTATTACCCAGGTCTCGATCAGGTATCGACGCAATCTGTCCATGGCTTGGATTGACTACCGTAAGGCATTCGATAACACGAACCATGAGCTACTTATTAAGCTCCTTGAATGCCTGAAGGTGCATCCAAACATAGTGAGATGCATAAAGGAGCTTATGCTCTTGTGGCGGACAAGATTTGTCATAACATCTGAGAAAAGAAATGTGACTAGCTATATCACATATAAGAGTGGGGTCTTCCAAGGAGACTCTCAGAGTCCGATACTTTTCTGCATCTCCCTCCTGCCTCTACCTATTGTGCTCCGAGAAAAAAGCTCTGGCTACCAATGTGGCCCGCCGAACAGAAGAGAATATAAGGTCAACCACCTTTTATACATGGACGATCTTAAACTCTTTGCTTCCACGAGAGAGGACCTTAACATCCTTGTGGAGGCGGTGAATAGGCACTCTGAAGCGATTGGCATGAGCTTTGGACTGGACAAGTGTTCCTGCGTCCATCTACACCAAGGACGACTAGAAACTACATCATCGCGTGGCAATCAGGATATTCCCTGTACCAAGGGTTTCTGCTGAATATGGTTACAATAATTAATAAGCAGTCGCGGACAATTATCCAGAGATGGTCCCGAAGGAATAACCCCTAAGCGGAGGCGTGCCAACCGTGCCGAAAGCTGCATGGCACCTGGGTGCCATGGACTCTACATGGATGGACGAACCCTTTCCCTAGCTGCTCGTGGGAACAACAATGACGCCACCAAAACACCCAAAAGTTGTAAATGCGGTTCTAAACGATCGAACGCGCAGAGCATCCGACAATGGGTCGGCGAACAATGCCGATAATCCTAGAGTTCGGGGTGCTGAA
>CAKNWT010199715.1:0-10882 GCA_932066315.1 Andricus coriarius | reverse complement strand
ATGAAATTCGACAAAGATGGATAAGAAACATCATTGATAATAATGATCGAGATGAAGGTTGGGACCCAGGTTCGGGGTTTCGTATTTGTGAGGTAAGTATCTTTTTATTTTGAACAAAAAAAAAATAATAATTTTAAGAACAGTTCCAATATGCACTATTTTTTAGGAACATTTTTCTCGTGAAATGTGGGGAGTGACAGGTAATGATAATAAAAGAGTACTTCGACCTGGAGCAGTACCCACGATATTCCCGAGTGCACCCAGAAGAATGAATAAAGTGCACGGAAAAAGTTTCGTTAGAAGGATAAGAATGGTATAAATATTTTAAACATTCTATTAGTATTGAAGAATTTGAATTTGAATTTTGAATTGAACAAATTTAGCTCATGTAGGATTTTTCTGTTCAAAGATTAATATTAAAGAACATGAAAAGGAGAGCAGAAGGCTTGCTCGTGACCCACTAAGCTCCAAATTATTTTGTCTTTGCCCTTGATATTAACTTCTAAATTTGCTTTCGCCTTTTATTGCAATTATTTTCTTTCGATTTTAAATGATTACTCGATATGCAAAAATTGTTTGACATCACGTGTAAAATCCCCAGCGAAAAAGTGCTCTTATGCTACTTAAAAATAATCAGCATATGTTTTTTTCGGTGTTGATAAGTATTTTACACAAACTTATAGAAAACTTTTTTTTAGTATCCCGGCACTGTTTGAAATATAAATTATTCAGGAACCGTTGGAAATGCAAATAGCATATACTCAGTTGGAAATGCAAATAGTACTTTTGATTATAATTTAGAAGCTGATAGCAATAAGATAAAAGAAACTGACTTATATTATGGTTTTCCACTTATTTAATCCAAAAATATTAGTTTTGAATGTACAAAGTACGCGTTCCATTCAAAATTGTTCTGAAAAGGAATAAATAAAAATGTTCTAAAAAATAAATACATTACCCATTTTGTTTTAAATTATAGAATTTTATAGTGGTTGAAAGCCAATCAGTAAATGACAATCCAGATAATACAGAATCAGTCAGTTTATCCACAGATGGTGTTGTTTGCAACGTAGAAGCTGGTAACAAGGTAAAAATATTAAACTTGAGATCGAAAAGAAATCTATTTTATAATGAATAATTTTATGCAAAATGAGCATGAAAAAGATTCAAAATTTAAAAAAATAAAAACAGAATTCTAAGCTTGTGACTTAAATACATAATTTTTTTACAATAATAAATCAAATATTAAAAATGAATTTTATTTAATTATAGGATTCCAGTACGCTGAAAAGAGAAGCTTCATCGAATTATGACTCAAACGACGTAGGATTAGGCACGTCGCCCATCCCTTTTAACGATAGGGAATTGGTGGAAGATGAAAATAAGGTAAAAGAGACAGTTAACTAACATTGTGATTTATTTATAATGATATATGTGATACTTATTTAACCTTATTTTATAAATAGAGAGCTGATTAGAGTCACTGTCGAGCACCACTTGGCTCTCACAAGCGGAGAACCTCGACTAGATCATAATTTTTCCTTGATAATTTGAAAGGTTGATAATTGAAAGCGTTAGAAATTTAAGAAAAATGTATGAAATGATTTTTAATTGAAAACTTTCCAATTCAAAATATTGTGGACAGGTAAAATGCCGTAAAAGGACAATGTTTCGGGTGGAATGAAAAGGGATTGAAGTAGTATCGTTTCTGAATAAAGGCGTTTAAAATTTTATGATTTTAAATTGAAAAAAAATTAAAACAGAAGCTTTAAAAATTCAAAACCTTCAAACTAAAATGTTTCAATTTAGACAATTTCATTTGGAATGAGTTGAAATTGGAAACTAAATTGAATATTTCAAAGTAAAAGCTTCCAAAATTATAGAAATCTAAATTTTTATTAAATTACAAAAATTATGATTTAACGTAAAAATTGATTAGACAAACTTTTCTAAAATAAAAAAATAAATTCCACTTTACTTTCAACTTTCAAAATGGAAAAATTTTCGATAGTAAGCCTTCAAAATTGAATTTTTCTAAAACAAAACTTTCAAAATAAAAAATGATATTAATTGGGAAATATTAAAAAATAAAAAAATTTATACAACAGAAACTTGAAACTTAAACAAATTAAAACTTCATTTAAGACTTCACTTAAGAAAAATCAAAATTAAAGACGTTATAGATGCACATTTTTCAATTTAAAGAATTTGCAATTAAATAATTTTGAATTAAATGCCTCCAAAATAAATTTAAAACAATGAAACATGAAGACAGTTTCTCAAATTCAAGACTTATAAATAAGCAGATTTTAGAACCAGGCATTGAATATTCAAGTTTTTTTATTTGAAAAATGTTCCAAAATGTTCAACATGTCTGAATCAGTTAAAAAAAAACAATTTTTCTATTGAGCCATTGAACAATTTCTTTATTTTTTAACGCTTTTAATTTTAGATTTCTAATTTTAAAAGTTCAGAATTAATTTTTTTTGTTTTTAGCGGTGAAAACAAGGGTGAATTTATTTTTTGATTTTAGAAAGAAATTTCTAATCAATTTTTATGTTGAATCATCATTTTTGTAATTTAATAAAAATGTAGATTTCTAGAATTTCAGAAGCTTTTACTTTTAAATTCTCAATTTAGTTTTTAATTGCAAATTGTCAAATACCAATCGTCACGAGCTTAAATATTTTGAAATTCAAAAGTTTTCACTTTCAAATTATTTAATTTTTGATTCTTCTAACTAGAAATAATACAATTTTCATAGTCTAAATTTTAAGTGATCTGTTTTTTTTTTAAATTCTAATTGGAAAATATTTTATTCGTAACGTTCTGAAATTGTCCTCTTTTGAAATTTTAATCTAAAATCATTCAAATTTTAGATTCTTGAATTCAAAATGAAATTGTTCATTTCTAAACTCTTTGAATTAGAAATAAGATAATTTCAACTTCTTTCTGAGAAAATTGTCACATTTTAACCATTTTAGTTCGAAGGTTTTCAATTTTGAAATCGTCTGTTTCAAAAATTTTTCAATTAAAAATTATCCTATTTTAAACGTTCATTCGAAATATTGTCATTTATCAAAATTGTACATATCTAAAATGTTTTGAGTTGCAACGTTTTTAAATCAAAATTATTTTATACATTTATCTTAAATTTCACACGCTTTTAATTCGAAATGATAAAGAACAAGTGCTGGTCTATTCGGGGTTCTACGACTACGCGTGTGAGAGCTGAGTGGCGCTCGACAGCTAACTTCACAGTGACTCTATTCCGCTCCTTATTTATAAATTTGGAAACAAATTATAAATATAAAAATATACAAGTACAAAAAACACGATAAATATTAATTATTTATTCAATTTATAATTATCGTATAAACTATATAAGATTGCTTTTTTATAGGAAAGTATTCCATGTGGTTTGGAGAGCGACCAACTTCCCAAAAACGCTTTGGATGACGAGCAATATCGTCTGTTGGCAGAATGCACTGATGATAAATTACGGAAGTTATTTGAAAAGCAGGTGAGGACCATTGAGGGCTTGAAGAAAAGATTGCAGAAAGTCAAGGACGAAAAAAGAAAATTGGAGATGACCCCTCATGATGTATACAGACAGATTCTAGAAACTTTGTTTACGGACGATCAAATTCAAAATCTAATCTTGAAAAGGAGGAATGGGGAGAACTCCAAAACACGGAAGTGGTCCAACTCTACAATTAAAAAAGCTCTCCGCATAAAATTTTGCTGCGGGAATGCAGGTTATCATGAGCTTTTGAGGCAAGGAATACCACTGCCTTGTCAGAGAACTCTAAGCAAACGAATAGAACATATAAAGTTTCAACCAGGAATATCAGATGAAATGTTTGATTATTTAGAGGGAAAAGTCGGAACTTTAAATGATACCGATAAGGAATGCTCGTTGGCTGCAGACGAAGTATCTATTGAAGGTGGAAGAATGTACGATACTCAAACTAAAGAGTACCTAGGAGATATAACTATTCCATCGAAGGATGATGGTAATAATCAATCCAATGATAATAGTAAAACTAAGCATGCCATAGTGTATATGCTAATGGGTACTGCATATCGGTGGAAGCAAATTGTTGGATATGACTTTACTGGTGGCGGATTCGATGGTACGAAGTTGAAGGCCATTTTTTTGCAGATTATGGAAAAAGCAGAAAACATCGGATTACGAGTGAACAGCGTGACGACGGACATGGGGCCTTCTAATATTGCTTGCTGGAACGCTTTCGAAATCACAGCTGGTAGAGACAAGGATGTGAAGAACTCTATTCTTCCCCCATTTCCAAAAGGGGATCCAGACCGGAGGCTGTTTTTTTCGCAGATGTACCTCACCTACTAAAAAATACGGTTTCAGGTATTGTCAATAATGGAGAAATGTATATCCCCGAAAATTTTCAGAAGGATTACGATTTGCCTACCAATATTGTCGATGCCGATCATTTGATTGAGATGCTAAAAACGCAAGAGGATTTAGCTTTCACGCTAACGCCAGGCCTCAAAGTTGAAGATGTTTTACTAAAAAATAATACAAAATTTTTGAAAATGAAAGTAAACAGAGCGAAAAAGATCTTAAGTCCTGAAGTTGGTGCCGCGCTTTATTTTCTTGCAGATGAAAATTTCAAACCTGAATATATAACGACTGCTTGGTTTTTCAGCAACATTGCAAAGTGGTTTAGGTTAATGACATCTCGGAATTTACAAAGCGCAATCAGCAGGTTTGACGAAAAAAAGTATGAGGAAACAATATCTTTTTTGAGAGAGATGGTAAGCCTTTTAGGTAGCTTACAAGTCGGTGAGGCACAAACTTTTAAACCTCTTCAAAAAGGCGTCCTTATTTCCACTACGTCTGCAATTAAATTGAGCAGTTATCTTATGGAAAAACGGGATTTCGAATTCGTTCTTACTTCAAGATTTACACAAGATTGTATTGAAAATTTATTCAGTTTAATTAGAACAAAACATGTTACACCAAATGTTCTTTAATTTAAGCACGACCTTCGACTAATATCAATCGCGCAATATATAAAGCCTGTGAAAACTAGAAACTACGAGTTCGATGAAAGCACTTATCTCCTCGATTTTCTAAGTAAGAATAAGCCGGAAAAAGCAAGTGCTGAAAGTTTAACAAAAAAAAGAGAAAAAAATGTACTTGTAGAAATATCTGCGAATGCTTTACCGCACAGTAGTAATAATGCCAATCCTGTACATGCTAAGTTAAAAAACAGTGTATCGATTTCAGCTATTGGACTTTCTGCTTCTTTACAAGAAAATCCTCAATTGAATTGTCAAGAACCTTCCATGTTTGTTAACGATGACCAAAACTTTTGTGCGCGTTTTCCCAGTATTCTCGATTTTTTCACAAAACATACTGTACAACAAACACCGTCCATGTCTGAGTGTCTGATGCACAATATAGAAAAAAATGCATTGTATCAAGCAGCTGGATACCTGATCCACAGTATTATAACACAAAGCAAAACAAAAATTTGTGAATCTTGTATTGCATCCGTTGGTTCTAGAGAGTACATCCAATTACCTTTTTCTACGTACACAGCTTACAGACGCTACAAAGAAAATACTCTTTTTTTCGTGAACGAAAATACTTTTAAACTTTTCTTAAAATTAGAGCAGATATACAGATCCAGTATTCCACTTATAAATCGAGAGAAAAATTTAAATGTATTTGACTTTTTAATGGCTTCCTTTGTGAAAGTTCCAGCTGATCATATTTTCCTTTGCCATAATATGAAGGAAAAAATCTTGCGTAGATTTCTGATGTTCCGAATACGAATTTGTAATCGAGCTAAAGGTAAGCAAAAGGAAGTAAGGTACGATAGTAAAAGTGTGGCTATGCACACCACTTTTCAGTAATCTTTTAATTGTAATGTTCATTATTTATTTCATTATAGTTGTTCATATATTGATTGAAATAAACAACATTACATTTTAAATAATTGTTTATTTACCTCTACTCAATGAGTGTACCTTTTTCTTAAAAACTTTTGTTTAATTGTTGGATTAGATAAAAATTTGTTAAAATTTCGAATTTTCATAAGCTGGTTTTAAGGCAGCTGACCATATGCCTAACCTAAAAATTCTGTCTTTTTATTAAACTGAATAAAATTAGATTCAGATATTTTTTAGCATTGACCTAGGATGCAAACAAATATCTAAATCCAATTGCTGTTGAGTAGAATGAAGACAGAATTTTTAGGTTAGGAAGAGAGTTCAACAGCCTTAATTATTACGAATTTTCTATATCTCTATACTCTCTATTCTCTATACTTTTTTATAGATTTGATACATTTTTTATATATTTATATTTCATGTTGTCTTCTTTCTCAATTTCATCTCTTAAATTGGAAAAACCTTTTGAAAATTTGATTTGAAGATCGCGCGCTTTTCTACACTTCTGCCCCCACCCCCCTGTGCAAACGCTACATATACCCTACAACGCAAACAACAAAGCGTTTGTCTCAAACAATGAGGTTTTGTTATAATTTGTGCAGGTAAACTGGCCAGTGGTACGTCTTTAAAAATAAATATGAGTGGCAAAAGCAAGAGAAAAGGTTCTTTTAATAAGAAGTACCTTCACGATGATGATGCACCTGTCCCTAGGTCAACACTGCACGGTCTTCGAAGAAGAACGGATAATAATATTTCTTCTGAGGATGAAAGTGTAAGTACTACTATTCGGTGTATATAAATATTATTTAATCTGCTGTAGCTTCATTTTTTAAAAGGGATGTTTCCTAATCATATCCTGTTTAAAATTGCACAATTTTACACATCATTTTGAAGCTATGAGATGCTATTTTTTCGTAACATTTTCAGATTCATTTTAAAGGCAGTCCGTCAATTGCAAAGACTCACCCTTCACATTCTTTTCCTGTGATGGTTTGAATTTTTTACCTTGAAATTGCGTAAATACCTAAAAATGCCTAAAACTAATATTTTACGCTAATTTCAAGCCCTCAAATTTCAATACTTTAAAATTACTTAGAAGTTGAGTAAAGTAACATAAGTGTTAATAGTAAATAAACATTTAAAAACTTTTTGCAAAACTGTATGCCAACTGAGAGGTATTGTAATAATAATCACGCAAATCGAATTTTATAGAATCTATTGAGGGCATGATCTATTATCCCCAAAGTTTTTTTTGTTTACAAAGTGTCTTATAGTGCCTTTTATTTAATCTCCTAGAGTTTTAACTTTATATTTTATTTCGTGTAGACATTAGAATAGCGAAAAAAAGCACACTCCAAATTTCTGAATAGAACGTTAACAATGAAAATTGAATGCAAATGACAAAAGTACACTTACTTATTTTCTCTTAATAATTTGTCATATTTAACAAGGTGGTTTTTTTCTCCATTTGGTAAGCAATTTTAAGGATTGAAATGAAAGGAAATGATCTTTCAAAACATATATTTTTTCTGTATGCTGAAAACTTTCAAGTGAATAAGTAAATTTTTTAAATATATAGATTTCTCTGAAAAAAATCCTCCCACCACCGCTGGAATTCGACTCCAGTTCTTTCGATTGCCGATTGACGGCTCTGAAACACTAACCTACGAAGGTATCGAGAATAATCCTTTTTCTCTGAGAATGTTACGGTTTCTAGCTTGTGTCTATATTTTAACTCTACATAGATTATATTTAATATTTAGATTTCTCTAAAAGACCTCTCTTCGTAGCTTATTGGTTCAAAGCAGTCGACTGTCAATTGAAAGACCTGGGCTTGAATCCCAGCGGCGGATGAGAGGATCTTTTTTCAGAGAATTCTTAACATTTTTTTAATTTAAATATAGTCTGAGTAGACATTTGATTACTCATTTTCGTCGGTAGGGTAGATTTCCAATTTACGCAAAGTGAATGAAATCCATTAAAAAGAACCGAAAAAATATCATTAAAATGATAAAAATTCTTGTTAAGATAAGTGAATTTATTTTTTAAAATTATTTATAATAATGAAAATAAATAAATGCCGTAAATGCAGCCACTTTGAATCCCATACATTAATTTGCTCACAATCCTACTGAAAATCTTCACAAAGGGCCCTATATGGGAATCTATAGAGGGTGTCCCAGACTCAAGTGTCCGGACTTATATGGCTGTGTACAAATAAAATAAATCTAAAATTCCTTTTCCAAAAATCAGTTGAAGTTTTAGTTTTGAGTTATAAAGTATTTAAGCTCGACCACTCAGGAGCGCCGTATGAACAACCTTGTGTGAACCACCAGTGTTGCCGTTTACAGTACAATTGTACTCAAAAAGTACATTCGGTAAAATTGGAGTACGTAAGTACCACAATCACAATTTGAGTACACTTTATTCTGTACTCTTTTTTTTCAAGTACATTTGAGTATAAATGTTGAATGCATGTCTTTAGTATTTTATTTTTTAATACGTTTGGAATTGGCGCGTTGGGCATTGCGCCTAATGTACCACTGCGATTGTCCGATGCCGTTAAGAACTTTCCGCAGCTAATGACAAATCAAAAGTCTGCATTGTGCTTGCTTTAACCGTAGAAGGAAGTTTTGACGAGAATGGAATATATGGAGCAAACTGTTGTCTCCTTCACTCGCGTGATTCAAGACTTCAGAAATGCGCAGTGGGACTCCGGGGCCGTGTCAAAACTCGAAAGTCGGAAATGGAACGGTCCTCTTTTTCTAACGTGTGGAGATAGAAAGAGAAGACCGTCTTCGAAACGGTCCCGGAGTCCTTAGATCAGATTTGTAATGTGTTTTCTATTTTTATCGAATCAGTTCGATTTCTACTGCAAACCATGATTCGACAGTTTGATTCGATTAGCATTGTACCATTTTTTCATTAAAAAAAGGACGTTCGCAGTAAATAAACAATAAGAATTAGCCTTTTTTAAATTTATAATTTTGAATTTCGCGCCAAAATGTGAGAGTATGCGGCGCTGCCGCAACGCACCGTTGAAAGTACAATCTGGTACAATTTCAGAATTCTGAGTACACTTTCCGAGTACAAACGCAATTTTCACTGTGGCAACACTGTGAACCACCAAGAGTCCAACGTAGTGTGGTGACCGCTGTTCTGCCGTCGCTAACCCCACTTCCTGATTGTTCCAGCTTAAATACCTTATGACTCAGAAAATTCAACTAAGTTTTGGAAAAGAAATTTTAGATTTATTTCTTTTTCATTTCTACACAGCTATATAAGTCCGGACACTTCAGTCTGGGACACCTATATGGACCCTAGGGTGGTCCAAAAAACGCTTTTCACCCTAGAGGGCAAGGCCTCCCCGCAAAAGTTTCCATCTCCGGAGAAAGAAAATCCCCAATTTATTTTTGAAATTCGAATATTAACACGTGCCACCGGGCACTTCAAAATTCCATTTGATTAACATGGGGAATTTTTGGATTTTCGAAAAATTGAACTCATGTTCCAGGGTTCGATCGAAACGTGCCAAGTTTTGTAGAGATTGAAGAGGAGTACCTATGGAATAAAACTGTACTAATAACTTTTATTTTTAACCCCTCCCCCCACAGGGCCCCAAATATGACCCAAAAATAAAAAAACTACATTTTTACGTATTATTGTTACTTTGTAGCAATTGCCGTCGTCTTTTTCATACAAATAATTACCAATAGACAATTAAAATATTTCCCATGACTCTTTAAACAATTTTTAATTGTTTAAACAAATGTAACTTATTTAAACAATGAATTATTGCCAAAAAATGTAAAAAATAATCGTATTTTCTGATTGAAATGTAATAGTTTGTCATTGTTTGAGGAAGTAAATTTTTCAAAAAACATTATCTAATTATTTGAACAATTACTTATTGTTTATTCTCAACATTTTTAAAAATTGACCCAGAGATGTCCAGTTTTTTCTCAAAGTGGTATCCTATGCTACTTTTTGTTGAATAATTATATAATTTTGATACATATATTTTAATGTTTAATAAATTTTTATTTGTTTAAACAATTTTGATTTGCTTAAGCAGATTTTTCGAAAACTTTAAGAAAATGAAATAAAATACATATATTTTTTTTTCTGGCTGTATAGTGTATAGAAAGTATATATTAACCATTTTTTAATTGTTGAAACAAATATGATTTGTTTATATTATTGATCCACATTTTTCAATAGAAAACTGATTGAACGAATAAATATTGTTCAAACAATGACGCGACGTTTTAACGACAATTTGCTGCTCCTCGAAATCATTCAATATTATGTTTTATTCAGAATATACGATTTGAAAAATTATTTAGAACAATAATTATTTAAACAAATTATATTTGTTTAAACAATTAAAAAATGGTTAATATATTCTTTCTATACACTATACAGTCAGAAAAATAATTCTATGTATTTTATTTCATTTCATTTTTTTAAAGTTTTCGAAAAAAACTGCTTAAGCAAATCAAAATTGTTTAAACAAATATACATTTATCAAACACTGAAAGATATGTATCAAAATTATATAATTATTCAACAAAAAGTAGCATAGGATACCAATTTGAGAAAAAACTGGACATCTCTGGCTTAATTTTTAGAAATGTCGAGAATAAACAATAAGAAAATGTTTAAATAATTACATAATGTTTTTTAAAAAATTTACTTCTTTAAACAATGACAAACTATTACATTTCAATCAGAAAATACGATTATTTTTTACATTTTTTGGGAATAAATAATTGTTTAAATAAGTTAAATTTGTTTAAACAATTAAAAATTGTTTAAAGAGTCTTAAGAAGTATTTAAATTGTCCATTAGTAATTATTTGTATGAAAAAGACGACGGCAATTGCTACAAAGTAACAATAATACGTAAAAATGTAGTTTTTTGATTTTTGGGTCATATTTGGGGCGCT
>CAKNWT010199711.1:0-14866 GCA_932066315.1 Andricus coriarius | reverse complement strand
AAAAAATTGTTTATAACAATTCTAATTGTTAATAATTTATAGATATTCTGACTAAAAATCACTCTTACAATAATTTAGAGCATTTTTAAATAAGAACAAATATTTTTCAATCAAAATTACGATATTTGGCTATTTGTTAATTTAATTGGTTTATAATAATTAAAACATACAATAATCAAATTATTTGTATTATCTGGGAGTACTCTTGCGTTGATTAAAGATGATTTTCATTATATTATGAAAACCTTTGTTGATGTGTAAATAATAATTATGTGCAAATTCTCGATTTTCTCGTACTTTGAGTAAGCATATAATAAATAAACAAATGAAAATTTAAAAATCTGTGATCAAGGTGCTCTTTGTATCGCATATACACAGTAAAAAGAAACTAATTGGGGCGAATGGAGAAGAATATTCGCTAGGAGCCCCCGTGAATCTTGCTTTGCGACAATTTCGCATTGGAGATGGTTGATGGTTGATGCCTTAAAAATTTAAAAAGTTGAAGCAGCCGAAATTTAATAATTTGAAATTGAAAGTGTTTGAAATTAAAAGCACTTGAAATTAAACAATTATGAATTGGAAACGTTAAGAATTAAATAATTTTAGATTCAACTATTCGCCTCAATAAGCAAGTTTAAATGGAAGACATTCAAACTTAAGCATCATAATTTTTATATCTTCGTGGATCCCAATACTTTACAAAATTTTAATAGGATATTTCAAAAAAAGGCCTTTTTCTAACTTGGTAATAAAATTTCTCCTGAATTTTTGTAGAATTGAAAAAATATATTCAGGGGGGTTTTAGGTCCATTTTTTCCAAAAATGTCGCGTTCAATTCCCGGTGTTACTGTATTATTTTACTTTGTCATACAAAATACTCAAACGCATGTATGCTTAAGTGAAAGATTCCATCAACGTCGGAAATTAAAATAAAATGAGCAATTTTGTGCAAAAATGAGCTTAAGGGACCCCTAAATATGTGTTTAAACTTCTGCCAAACATCTAGTTGAAGTATTTCACTAAAAATAAAACAATGAAATTATTCCAAAGAGAAAAATCCAATTTAACAACAGCAATTAAAATAAAATAAAAGAAGCATTTTTTTGCAGAAATGGACTAGAAAGAGCCCTCAATTGATATATTTTTAATTCTTCCACAATTCAGGAGTCGTTTTAGTACCAAAATGAATAATTGGTAGGGGAGACATTTTAGAAAAAAATACAGATTTTGTGGACCATCTTAATGTGCTTATATTGATCAATAAGAGATAATTTAATAGTTGATAGACCATTATTATTAATAAAAGAATTGAAATGCCCTTCCAAAATGACTAGAGATTTTTTAACGTTCTTGAGGCTTCCCTTGACCTTGAGGTTTCCCAAATAATCATTTTAGAATATAATTTAACCCTGCGTCCCCCACGTGCAAGTGAGGGACACCGTCCCCCACGTGGGGTCTACATGAACCCTACTCACTTTCATGACGCAAGCGGTGTGGAATCGCATTGAACCGGCGTCAAGAAATAATTTTTGTTGTTTAATAACACGCACAAAAATATGGTAGGCAATCAAAGCAAACAGGATTCAAGTAGAGAGTTTAAAATAAAGTTTAAACCTTATCAGATAAAAAAGACAACCTTCTTATACTACTGACTAACGAAATCACACTTCAAAAATATAAAATGAAACAAACAAACACTACACTTTGAATATGAGAAAACTTCGCAAATTTTTATTGCAAATTCAGTCTTGAGGCATCAACTTGACAAGACTATATAAAACTAATAATAGCAACGTGGGGTCCGAGCGGACCCTAATCACGTTTTTCAACAAAAACATGAAGAAAAAAGGGATTACATACCTCAAAGATTAAAGCGCTCTTACCGGTGTTTTGAGAACTATTGAGAGAAAAGATACTCAACGCGACAGGCAACGGGATGCAAAATTGCGAATGCCATAAGGAAATTAGTGCATCTGGGATCCGCCTAGACCCCACGTGGGGGACGCAGGGTTAAAATACTTGAGATCGCTTTACTGATAGAATACATTTTTTTACTAATGGAAATACAGTAGAAAATAAATGAGGAAATTTGAAAGAATAAAAAATAGATAAACTCAAAAATGATCATTTTCTAATTATGTTGTTTATCAATTTTTCATTCTTTCAGCTTTTCTTGATTTTTTGTCTATCTTGAGCTGTTCAAAGGATTTTTTTAAGCTAGCTAAAAATTTTTTTTTCAAATCAGCCCGCCTCGCGGGCACATCCTCATCGTGCGCTTCAAGCGCGGCTCGCAAGTTTGAGCGCCTGTGAGCACCTGTTGGATCTCGCGCTTCGCGGTCGATCACGTATTCTGCTAGCGCTACGCGCTCGGACATATTTGCCTGACGTTTTAAGCTCGGTTCCTTTAGGTTTTCGAACATCGTTATGATCTGCTTTTGGTTTCATTATGTCAGTTTTACATACAAAGAAGAACTAATTTACTTAAGGTTCTATCGACCTTAAGGAACACATTCTCATCAAGAGACTCGCGTTTCATGCTCGATATTTGGTTTAAAAATTATGTAAACCTCGCGCTTCACGCTCGTTTCTGTTCATGGTATAATAAAAATGACTGAATTTGTATTTGATTTAAAATGAAGAAGGAAATTTCTTTACTTCAGCGTATATTTCTGTATCTTTCTAAGAAATTATACAATCAGAAGAATTTTTTCCAACTATCTGAAAAGGGAAGAGAAAAGTATTAAAGTCGTTTTTGGAACATATATATGATAAATTTTTAAATAATCTTGAAAACTCACACACGAGATGAAAAATAAATTGAATAAGCAAAGTTTTGATGAGAATGTGCCCACTTATCTGGCAGATTTTTTCACTTTTAATTACTTAAAAATAATGTAAATAGTAAAAAATGACATACTTGAGACCAAATAAAAAGACCTTAATGATGTTAAGAATATCCTTTAATAATTCAAAGTTTCAAGAGACAAATGCTCTCCTCATCAGGAACAGGTATGCAAGTCAAATATCAGTCCTTAGAAAAAATTGAAAAAAAAAACAAAATGTCGAAGTAGATAAAAATTTCATGTTCTTAAATTCCATCTCAAGTGTTCTGTAGTTTTCATATTTTAATTGTTGATATATTAAAAAGTAATGAGGTCCAGTATCACAAACACATTAAAAATTCTTAGAAAAAATTACTTTTAAAAAATTATTTTTAATTAATTATTTACTCAGACGCATAACATAGCACTACAATCTATTAATAAGAATTCACTTTTAATGTTATTTTTTACGAATAAAACAAGAACTACACATCCTATAAAAAAGTGACCAACAACAAATTTGTAGATATTTTCTGAGTGCACAATTTTTTTCATTATTATTTGTCGTATCTTGCATAGTTTGAACACAAAATATAATTTTTAATTTTTTTTTGTACGATCAAAATTTGTATTTTTGATTTTTCAAAAAAAATCATAAAGTTTTTATGATAACCTTGTAGGTCTTCAAAAATAAAAGTTTTTCTTTGCTCGACTTTTTTCATATCGTGCGTTGTTTGGCTTAAAATTTTGATTTTCGATTGATTTTTAAAATTTTGTAAATGCTATCACTCTGATAATTTTGTTTTCATCAAAAAAAGTCATCAGGATAATTTATTCGGCTTTCTGAGTGCTACGAAAAGCCGTGAATAAAATTTTTAAATTAAAAAAATGGTCTCATAAATTTTGAAAATGCTTCAACTTTTTGAATTTCTATCCAAAATGGCTGGTTTTTTCGAGAGTTATCGTGTTTACGGACGGACGGACGGACAGACGTACGCCATTGCCAAAACTTGATTTTCGGATTCAGGGATCCATTAAAAAACTGAGGTGTGAAATTTCTGACAATTCTAATACTTTTTCAATCATAAATGATGAGAATGTAAAAAACACTTCGAAAGTTTACTTTAATTTCTGACTGGTCATTTGTGTTTATTTGTGGCATACATTTTACTTCATCTGATGCTAAAATTAAAATTGATTGTTTCATTATAATTCTAAATAATAAATTTTCAACAGCTTTTTCCCCTGATCTTGATCTATTCTATACTGTTTTAGTGGATTCTATTGCTGCGATACTCATCAATACTGCCGTAATATCTGCCTAATAATGATGTAATAATGCGTAATGAAGCATAATAGGGACTACTCCGTACAGTTTTTACCCGAGTGAATCCCCTCTGTTAAATTTGTATCAGCAGCAGAAAATAATTAATAAAACGTACCTACCTATCTATTGTCCTCGACCCAGGACAATAGGTTTTCCCTCTCGATAATTGGTGCCTTTCCTTTATGTAATTTATATATTGTAAAATATATTTTACTCAATCCAGATGCAAAGTTTTCATTCACGCTCGTTCATAATTTTGAATTTTTTTTAATGCTTCTCTTATGTCTAAAAATATTTGTCACATTCGCCAAATACAAATAAATATGCTAACATAAAAACTGAACCAAAAGTAAACTTTGAAAATATTATTATATATTATTATTATATACATATATTATATATGTTTTTATATATGTCTTGATTTAGCTATATAATATATTTGTTTTTAAGATTTACTTATGTGATTCATTAATAATACATACAATAAAATCTACTGCAAATGTTTGCCTTACATATTTTACCAACATCGTTGGTTCGTTTTTAACATTATTTGTAGCTAGATCAAGGATAAATATCGTTGGTTCAGCTATACATTTTTTCAGTGTATGAAACAGAAAAATCATGAAATAAGATTTTATTTTACATGATCGGATATTTTTTTTTATTTTTAGTTGATTTTTTTGTAAAATTATAAAAAAAGGTGTTTCTAAAGATTCAATATTGGACAAAATTTTGTGTGTGGCCTCGGTATTGGATAGAGATCCCCTGAGGGTAATTATCCGTTCATGGATTGCTCTTATGAGTCGACTCATTGAAGGCCATGTGATACATTAGCCGTACGTGAATGTGATCCACGAAGATTTAAAATCAGGGGTACTTTTTATAGTGAAGGGAATTATGTATGAATTTTTGTGGGTGGATCTCAAGGTTATCAAAACTAATTATACCATGAAAGCTCTTAAGAACCAATTTAATTTTATATTACAATCCTGAATATTTTGAAGTTTGTTCAACTTTGAACGTAAAAGATAGTTCGAAATATATTACACGGAAAGAAAAGGAAATCAAAGATTATCGTAAAACGAAAAATATATATATAATATATATAATAATATAATAATATAATATATAATAATATATATATATATATATATATATATATATACGATTTTAGAATTTTCCTTTTATAATATTGAAAGAAATTCTTAATTAATTTTAGTAATTTGAAAGGACTACAAAATATTTTTCAGAAATTTAAAAATTTTCAGGCCTTCTAGGGAATCTCATAGATTTCCACGGAATTTTGTAATATTTTTAATAATTTTTAAAGAATTTGTTCAAAAGAATTCAGAAATTTCTCCATATATCAAATATTTTTAAATACTCAAAAGTATTTCCAGGAATTTAAAAGAATTGTTCAAGATTTTAAGCTATTTATAATAATTTTTACAAATTTTCAATTTATTTTGGTATATATATAATTAAAAAAACAAGGTTAAACAACAACCGCAGGGTGCCACTGAGAGCAACTGCCATATAAAAAATGACACCGGCTCCACAGTCGAAAGCCGCAATCTCACAGCCGTGAGATGGGTGGTCACAGGACACGATGAAATCAGAGCGACAGGCCGGCGAAACCCTCTTGTGTCTTGAGGACAAGAAGCGACCCGAGGATGACAGCTTTCTGCATCCATCTCGCAAGTGCCTTGGCATATTTTTGGCACATGGGTATGGCTTTAAGGTTACGAACCAGTGATAGTTTCGCACCTCCAAGAGCACCTATCACAAGGACAATTACTTGCACCGAATATTTTGGGTACAGTCATTGCAGCTCCCTTTCAAGGTCTTGATACATTTCCTCCTTTTCTTTCTCCTTGGCAGTGATGTTGTATTCCGACCGAGCCGAGAATTGGATCACGAATATAATTCGTTTCTCGAAATCTTGGAGAACAATGTCAGACCTCGAGTGTGCAACGGAGGGTGCTGTCCGAAAACCGTAATTCCAGAAAATTTGGCACTTCTCGTTTTGTACAATTGACTCTATCTACCTTGGAGCGTTCGGCAGGGTAGGGTAGCGGCCAACACCGTAAGAGCGACAAAGATGGTAATAAAGCACTCTTACGGCCGCATTATATCTGTAGATGTACGTCGTTCCTGCGTGGCTGGGACATCCCGATAGTATGTGTTAAAGGTACTCAGCGTGTGCATGACACGCTCTGCACCTATCGCTGGGAACTTGTTGACATAAAATGCGGTCACGGTATGCTAAGGTGGAAATGACATCTGAGAAAAGCAAAAGTTTGCTCCTTCGACAAGGACTGTTTTTCTACATTCCTGTGAAAATTTCCGTGCACTTCTGCTTTCTTCACTTCGGCTTTCAGAAGTGAAGCATCTAGATGGAGTTACGCACTTTCCTCACTTCTGATGTTAATATTCAGGTCAAGGGCCTCGGCCGCTTGCTATGTGTAATCGTGGAACTGACGAATTGATATGCAAGCTTTTATGCATAGGCATGATCTTACGTGTGTGACATCAAGGGCCTTAAGTTTGTTCTTCGTCCATTGAATTACCCCAAACGAGTAGAGTAGAACCGGGACGGCAAGCATGTTAGTCGCAGATACCTTGTTCAAGGCTGACAGATTGGAAGATCAAATATGTCGAAGAAGATGCTTGTATCTGCTTTGGAGAGACTCCTTTACTGATGTTACGTCCTGAATGCGGCTTTGAGGCACGCCTAGGTTTGTATAGGTCTCTCCAGTGTTAAGGTGTCTAATAACACTTATATCCAAAAGCTCAGGATCCTTGGGAACGCCAACAATCTTTCCGTTCTTCAAATGAATTTTGGCACATTTATCCCATCTAAAGTCCATCCCAATCTCTCCTGAGTACTTCTTGACGATATTTATGGCAGTTTGAAGTTTGCCTTTACCAGAGCCATAGAGCTTCAGGTCATCCATATAAAATACATGAGTGACCTGATGCTCGCGCTGGTTAGTGTCGCCACAGAGGTATCCAGAAGAATTTCGTAGTGCGAGAGATAGAGGCAGAAGTGTGATGCAAAAAAGCAAAGGGCTTTTCCAAGCAAAGGGGTTTTCCAAAGAGGCATCAATCTCTCTATGCATCTCACTATGTGTGGATGCACCTTCAAGCTTTTCAACAGACAGATGATGCGTCTATGAGAGTTGAATCGAAAGCTTTCCGGTAGTCAATCCAGGCCATTGACAGGACGCGTTGATGGGCTGCAGCGTCTTTACAGACCCATCTGTAAATTAGCAGGTTCTCTTGACAGCCTGCTATACTTTTTTGCGAGCTACGTTGTTCGTACATCTCACGCCACACGGGCTCAATTCGCCGAACAATCCTGTTGTTTAGGACAGCTGTAAAGATCTTATACAGTGTGTTCAAACAAGTTATTGGCCTGTAATTTTGTGGGTTGGACAAGTAGCCTTTTTTCGGTAGGAGTATAGTGCGTCCTAACACCAGTCACTGCAGAATAGGCGTCTCCGACTTTAAATATGAGCTGAATATGCCGGCCAAATGTTGGTATGTAGAAGTAAACTTCTTCCACCAGAAGTTCTTGATACAATCTGGTCCAGCACCGGAAAAGTTCTTGGAGCCTTTAAGTGCTTTTTTCACCTCTTCGGCAGTGAATGATGGACATTCCTTCTCAGATTTTATGAGGTTGTAGCAAAATTTCTTGAAGCGGATGATATTGTCAGTTTCTTCTTTCAACTTTAGTGTTTTCAGGATCTTGTATACCTCTCTCTAAAAAGTCTCTACCTCGTTGGGCTCGGATGGATTTTTGACAGAAACAGGGCGGTCACTGAACAGGCGAGATGGGCCAGCGAGAAACTTTTGATTCCCCTGATCCATCTCTCCCTCTTCTGTATTCTTCTTCTTGCGTCAGATAACAGCCGTATTTTGTCAAAAATATGCTGCTTGATTGTCAGCAGCTTTGACTTGCTTAGTGTGTGATTCAAGATCGTCAGTTTTCGGGCGAACTTTCAAATCCTTTTCGTGAACGGTCTACCAGACGTTATGTAGTCAGTCACACATTGAACACGGGACGTATTCTGTCTTGCCCATCCAATATTCTTGTTCAGTTGATGTAAGCGTCTTTTGGTCTTTTGATCCATCGTCGGTTTGAGCCTTCCATTTGAATCAGCCAAAGCTCTCGCAGCACGATGGATCATGGATGCCTCCATGAAGGGAGGCATCCATTTCAGCCAGATCAGAAGGGGCCTGCTTTCCGCGGTTGGTCTTAATGTCGCTTCCTCATCTTCGGCTGCAACTTGATCAAGCAGCGGTTGGGAAAGCGCTCCGCATACATATCCATTTTTACAGAGGTAGGCACGTTGATTTCGCAACGATTAAATTGAAACGTGCTGAAGCTCTGGGTGTTTTTGGCACCACAGAGTATGCATGCGAGCCATAAAGCCTCGGTGAAAAGGGATAATGCTGGCATCGTAGCAGTCCAGCAAGTCATCCTTGAGTTGATTCGTCCACCCAATATGGGCGTTTAGCCGGTTCGTCGTCGTGTTTCCATCTAAATTGTTTTCAGCATCCCGAACTCTAGGATCATCGGCATTGTTCACCGATACATTGTCGGGTGCTCTGCGCGTGCGATCGTTTTGAACCGCATTTACAACTTTTTGGTGTTTTGGTAGTGTCATTCTTGTTCCCACGAGCAGCTAGGGAAAGGGTTTGTCGATCTTTGTAGAGCTCCGCATATAAGGATAAGGCTGCATACTCTGAGAGGTCGCCCGGTATCCCAGAGTCACCGTTTAAGACACCTCACCCAGGTGCCATTCAGATTTGGCACAGGTGCTACGCTTCCGCTTAGGGGTTATTCCTTCGGGACCATCCCTGGACAATTGTCCGCGACTGCTTATTAATTATTGTAAACATATTCAGCTGAAACCCTTGGTACAGGGACCCTCTATCCACAACCCGAGGAGACGTTCGGTGGATTTGTCATAGGCCCTTCAGTTCTATTCCAAAGGAATCGAACTGATGGAACATATGAACTCCTATCTAATACTACGCTGCTGAAGGCGGGTGACCTTCTCAGCATAAGACCCCAACCAACTGCGACTCTCTCGGTTCCAATTCTGTCATTACGCCCCTCCTCCCCTCATTAACCGAAGTTTGGTGGAACTGACGTTATAAAAAGGTTATCCACCCTACGACGACTAACTACTTAATTTTGGACATGATTTCGACGCGAAAAATAAATTTCTCGCATAAACTTAGTAGTTGGGCGTACAACTTAAACAATGAATAATACATGTGTAGGGTAAATGTAAAGGCCACGTTTCAGGCGATGAATGGAGACTGTGTGTTTGGAATGCTAGAGGGGTGAAGGATCTTAAGGTGAGAGAATTACGAGAAACTATGCACGTAAGAAAGCTAGATATTTCATGCGTACCTGAGATAAAGAGTCAAAGGGTCGGTTTGATTATGAATGAAAAAGCAACAAAGCATCTCAGAGAACATGATTTTGTATCTCCCAGATTCTTGTGGGCTAGAATAAAAGTAGGAATTAGAAGATTATTTAGCATAGCACGCTACGCCCCAGTTGATAGTGATCCGAGAGAAGTCAAAGGCGCCATCTGGGATACTTTAAATGATACAATCAATATTTGCGATCATGGTGAAAGAATCATTCTGCTAGGAGATATGAACGGATGGGTTGGCGGTCCACGTCAGGGTACAGATACAGAAAGGGTATTAGGTAATTTCGGGGATCCAAGAAAAAATTATAACGGGGAAAGATTACTTAGATTATGCTTAGAAAAGGGCCTACTTATTAAAAATACTTGGTTTCGACATAAAAAGATCCACATGTAGACCTGGTGCAAAGGAAGTAACCTCAGTGTAATTGACTTCGTTATCGCGAATAAAAGACTAAGAGAACTAGTAAAAGATACAAGAGTCATGAGGGGTTCTGAATGCAATACTGATTACCTTCTAGTCTCCAAAATAAACTTAGGTCGGGGATGAAGCAGAAAGAGAACCAGAAAAGCGAAACAAACGCGAATCAACATCGAAAATTTACAGACACCGGAAGTGCGAATATATTACCAAAATAAGATAAATGAACGCATAGATAGGGAAACTTGGGAGGCGCTTATAAGCAATAAAGATATAGAGGGCGCGTGGACTATGTTACGGAATATCATTGTTAAAACTGCGACCGAAGTGTGTGGTACGGCGGTTGTAGGAAGAAAGTCTGGTGATGCGTGGTGGAATGTTGAAATTAAGGCAGCCCTACTTGAAAATGATTACAGAGACAAAAAAAGAAAAGTTAAACGAATAGTCAAGGAAAGTAAAAATAAATCAGAACAGAAGAAGAGAAGAAAATACAAAACGACTTTGAAGGAAGCAAGAAACTGATATATAAATCTATGAAGGAAAGTAAAAATACACAGTTTGTCAGCATGAGAAACCACCAAGGTGAAATGCTATAGGATACAACGGGATAATAGACTCTTTAAAAGACTCTTTCGAAGAATTATTAGGAGATGAAGATATAGAGCATCAGAACTGCGATATAAAACATAATGTATCAGAAAACTCAATTGAGAAAATCTGTGTCACGGAAGTTAGAGATATAATCAAGAACTAGAAAAACGGGAAGGCTGCTGGTGTAGACAGTATTGGGGCTGAATAGCTTCACTACGTTGGCGAATACATACCACACAGGCTGTGCGAATTGATAAATTTATGCACCGAGATGGGAGAAATTCCAGATGACTCGAAAAAGGTGATTATCATCCCAGTATACAAAAGAAAAAGATATAAAAGAAAACTGCAATAATTACAGAGATATCAGCTTATTAAGTACTGTAATTAAAATATACTCAAAAATACTTATTCGTAGGGTAATAAAAATAGCAGACGAAAAGAGATGGGAAGTCCAAAGTGGATTTATGCCAGGAAGAGCATGTACAAGTCAAATGTTTAGCTTAAGAGAAAAAGCATTTGACAAGGTAAATAGAAGTGAAACTTGGGAAGTCCTCAAAGAGTACAGAGTCAATTGATGGCTCCTACAAGCAATAAAAACAACATATGCAGGTAGGAAAGTGAGTGTAAGGGTTAATGGCCAGCTCAGCGAGGGCAGAAACCTCGCGTAGAGCAAAAGGACAAAAGCTGGCTTGATCTCGATGTTCAGTATGCATAGAGACTGCGAAAGCACGGCCTAACCTCCTTTGACTAGAATGGATACGGCCTTACAGGCGTTCAGGCGTTCTTATTGAAACTGAGTGACTGGTTCGACATTAAGCAAGGCGTTAAACAAAGACGCGTCATGTGCTCATAGTTACTTATCATATTTATGGACGAGTATCCAAGAATGGCCCTCTTCGACGAAGAAGGTGTACATGTCGAGACAGTGGGGGTACGTGGGTTAGCTTTTGCAGTTGATAAGGTTGTTATGGCAGAAACAATCCAGGACTTGCAAAGAATGTTGAGCAAACTGTATAAAAGCATGAAAACATGGTCCTCAAAATTAACGTACATAAAACAAAAATTATGGTGTTTGAAGGAAAAGGTGAGATAACAATGTGCAACATTGTCCTAAATGATGAGAAAATAGAACAAGTTGATAAGTACGTATATCTGGGTAGCCTATTCACTAGTGACGGAAAGATAGATGGGAAGTTAGATAGGCGCATGAACGAGGGTAAAAAGATTATCGGTAGAGCAGGGTCCATTATCAGAAGTAAAAATATATATAAAAAAGCTAAAATGGCAATACATAATTATATATTTGTACCGACTGTGTTATACGATTGGGAGACATGGACCTGTCAAGAAAAGGATAAGAGTAGAAATATCGCCATTGACATGAATTTCCTGCGTAAAATATGCGGGAAAACATTGATGGACAAAGTGAGAAACGAAATAATTCTCAAAGGATGTGGCGTAGAAGAGACACTAGTTCACATGTGGAAAAGAAATCGGTTAAGATGGTTCGGGCATGTTGAAAGAATGAAAAATGAACCACGACGAAACAAGTGTATAAAGGTCAAGTAATTGGCAGCGCGCCCAGAGGCAGACCACGGAAAGAATGGTTAGAATGTGTGAATGAAACCTTAATTCGAAGAGACATAAGAAGCCATAGAAACAGCAGAGCTTGAATGAAACAATGTATGGATGTGAAAGAAGCTAGAGAAGTATACCTGGATGGAAAGATGTGGTGACAAATAGTTTATAAAAAGAGTGTCAGTAGAGTGAATGACGCCTGTAAGAAAAGACCTTGGACACTGATTGGCCCGAGTGGAGAACCTCACATGACGACCTTGTGAGGCACTTGGGGTGATCGCTAGAGAGATTGATCAGTAACTTGGGTCGGAGCAGTGTTGCAGAACGAACGGGTTATTTAAATAAATAACACGAGAATTCTAGATCAATCTAAAAATCTATACCACCTTCCTCACATTACTCCCTTATTCCTCACCGAGCGAGTCACGCCTACCCAGAAATAGAAACGGCTTAATGGTATAATAATAATAATAATTGACAGAAAATAAACTTATTGAATCAATCATTAAGATTTCTTCTTTATTTCTTTGATTACTATACTTTGCACTGCATTTTTAGCAAATTAAAAAATTTAACCAGTAAGCTCATGAAAAATGAGACCTAAACCAAAAGGTTCCTTGTCATTCGTATCAAGATAATAGTTTCCTTTTGCTGCGTCGACTCTATCCAACCCACCCATGATTGTTACATTTTTGTTATTTGAACATCTTCCTTCTTCAAATTTTGTATATGAATCACATTGAACTGCATAATAATCCGAACCTTCCTCTTCTATTTGTTCAACCAGATATTTGTAAGATCGACTGTGAGAACATGCCGTAAAGACTTCTCCATCACAACCTTTTTGGAAGAATCCACCATTGGGGTAAAAATCATAATGACCAGTGGTCCCTGGCAGCCCCAATAATCCACCATTGGTGTGAATAACCTCTACATATTGGGCATCATCATCAGAAACTCTTTGATCTGCAGGAAGCAAAACAAAAAGTGGCCATGCTGGATCCAAGGCTGAAATTAACAATTTCAAAATTGAGATTTACAATGTAAAAATTTTTATATTTAGGATTAATTTAAAATTGATATAAAATAGGCTTTAGTGGAAGTACGAGTGATTTTTGGCCCACAATCCTATTGCATTTTATTCCGGCGAATAAAAGCTATCTTGTCTTTTTCTTCTTCTAAAGATAACAGAATTTTTTATTTTAAAATATCTTTCTACCAAATGTTCTAATTATTTTTATTTTACTTTTTCAGCATGTTGTACATATGAATCTATCTTCTCCTATCCTATGCATTTTATCAGACGCTTCTGAAGCAGAGTGGTATCAATTTCCATTCTATTATATTGAATTTTATTATATTTTGCATATTCATTCTTGCCCCTTTCATTCAAGTTTAGAAAGATTTCAATCGCACGATAGGGCGAAACGAAAACAGCAAAGTTTTTTAGGTCAAAAAGAAAAAATGTACGAAAGATGTCTTTTAGGGTAAAAATCACTGCACTACTTTGTTTTTCGTAACTAAATCGTTTTTTTCAAGTTACGTGAGATTTTGTATAACCAAATGTTTTGAAGAAAAAAAAATTGGATTGAAATTCGAAAGCCTTGTTTAAAAAAATGTTATAAAATATAGAAGAAATTTATCATTCTTTAAATGTAAAATTTTAATTTATTTATGTTTTACCCGTGAGTTACGTGTATTGCGAAAAATTGAAAAATAATTTCTTTCTGATCCATTTTTTGCAGTTTTCTTTATTTTTCTTTAAAACGGTTGGTTTTTTATAGACTTGATTTTTTATGTTATAAAAATTTGGCTTTTTAGTTAATTAGATCATTTAATTGTTGAATACTTAAATTTTTTAAATTTCCCATCGTATATTATTTTGAATTAATCTTGGAAAAAATGTATACATACCTATTGTATGATTTACTTTTTCAGTTGCAGTTTGTCCTGCGAATCCCATAACGTGCGCACCAAGAGAATGACCAATCAAGTTTGTTTCATTGGGATTCATTCCGTTTTTATATAGAAAATTAATCATATTTCCGACGTGAGTTCCAACTCGAGGTACCATAAGTCTGGCGACTGTATATGACCCAGTTGACAATGGACTCCAATTGACAGCGATGACATTATAATCCCGTTTTTTAAGATAAGCTGCAAGATAGAAGATTTACATTTTTATCAAACTAATCGTAGTGATCATTCATTCTTAAAATTATTCGAATTAAAAACTTCTTAAGCATGCTTTATGATAAAGAAACAATTTATAAGAACCGTATCTTCAACTTTCAATTTAAGGATTAATTTTGTTATGATTATTAAGGAGATATTATATTGGAACTGAAAATTAAAAAAACAAATGAATATATGATTTTTAATATGTAAAAATGACTCGTTCTAGCACATTTCTGTGTTGTAAAAAAGTGAAAATACGGCTGAATAATATATACAGAAAAAAATTACAAGTTGATTTGAAGAATGCTTTAAACTTCAAGATTTTTTTAAATTTTTAACTACAGTAGCGATATTAATAATAAAATGCAAGAATGAAAAAAGGTAGGGGGAAAAAAATAGTTAATGTACTATACATGTTGCATTTTATACCTTGAATCATATACCTATAATTATCTATATAATAGGTGTCTTTTTAAAAGATCACCCCCCCCCC
>CAKNWT010199691.1:0-10159 GCA_932066315.1 Andricus coriarius | reverse complement strand
TTGCAAATGCGTTTCTTTGTTGTTGAAAATTAGTTTTTCAAACTGAAAATTGATCAATTCCATTTTTTGTTAAAAATTCATCTATTTTATTTAAAATTCACCTTACTCGATTGAAAATTAACTTTCTTCTTAAATATTCTTATTTTCCGGCTTAAAAGTCAATTTTTTTAACATTCGACTTATTAGCTTGAAAACTTAACTTTTTATTAATGTTTTTTACCCTTTGTTTTTTCTGTGATTTCACGATTTGCTTTACTTGAGCTAAGAAATAAAAGGATCATTGCCAAACAATTTTATCTCTTTTTTATTCTTCGGGGAAAATAAAAGTTCCTCAACTGCATTTAAACGGCAATACTTTACTTTCATTACTGTGCTTTTAGTGTTTCATTGAATCTGTACATGTGAATTCTATTTGAAAAAAGCATACTGCCTCTTTTTTTAACTTAAATTGTACGAATATAAAGAAAATAACAGGCTTCACATTCTAGGTCCGATTCCCCTCTTTCCCACCTTTTTTAGAAAAGAATTCCTCTTTTTTCTCCTGTTTTCAAGAATCTTTCCGTTTTTCTTGTTTTTCACTTAAATGCGAACTGAATGAATAGAACTCAAATAAAAAATCCAACTATTTATTTGTAAAAGTTCATTCTCTTTGGTTGAAAATTTAAGTGTTTTGTTAAAAACTCGTATTTATGGTTTAAAAATTTATCTCTTATCATAGAAATTTTATCTTTTTAATTAAAAATAAAATTGGTTCGCTGTAAGTTACTGTGTTTTGGTTGAGGATTTAAACATTTTGTTGAAAATACATATTTTTTGGTTGGATTGAACTGTTGTTTATTTAAAATATGTAAACGAATGTTTTATTGAAATATCAACTATTACATTTTTTTTAGGATTCATCTTCGTTAGTTAAACATTCAACTAATTGGTTGAATGTTGAACTACTTTATTAAAAATTAATTTGTGTGGCTGTAGATTCAACTCGTTGATCAAAAGTTTAATTATTTTGTTGATTTTTTTTCACAAAAATTAGTTTTTTACATAACTGAAAATTTAACTATTTTATTTTAGTTTTAAATTGATCTTTTCTAGTTAAATTATTCAACTATTTGAATCAAAATTCATATATTTTGTTGAAAATTCATTTTTTTACAGAAAATTAATTTCCTGAACTGAAGATTTATCTATTCCAGTTAAAGATTTATAATTCAAGTTGAAAATTCATCTCTTTTGTTGAAAATTTGTTGTTTTTTTTGTTGTTCAAAATTATATTTTTTGACTGAAAATTTAACGATTCCATTTTTGTTTGGAAATCGATATTTTAAATTGTAAAATGTTCTTTTTTAGTTTAAATTTTAACTATATGGTTAGAAAACTCATGTATTTTGTCGAAAAATCTTCTTTGGGATAGAAAATTAATCTTATTGGTTTGAAATATATATTTTTGGTTGAAAATGAGACTGCTTGATTGGAAATTGATCTGTTTTGGTCAAGGATTTAACTATCTTATTGAAAATTCGTCATCTCTGATTGACATAAACTGTTGTTTTATCAAATATTTAAATATTTGTTGGTTGAATATTCAACCACTTGGTTTAAAGTTGAACTGCTTTGTTAAAAATTAATTTCTTTTGGTTGAAAATTAATTTGGTTAATAACCTGAAATTTAACTTTTTCATTTTAGGTTGAAAAATGATATTTTTTAGTTGAAAATCCAACTATTTGAATCAAAATTCATGTATCATGTTTGCAATTAATTTGTTTTCGTAGAAAATTAATTTCCTAAACTAAATATTTATCTTTTCTAGTTGAAGAATCATAATTTTAGTTAAAAATTCATCTCTCTGGTTGAAAATTCGATTTTTTTTTTGGTTGAAAATTAATTTTTTCAACGGAAAATTTAACTATTCTAATTTGGTGGAAAACTGATATTTTTAATTGAAAACTGTTCTTTTTTAGTTGAAAATTTAACTATATGGTTAGAAAATTCATTTATTTTGTTGAAAAATCTTATTTTTGATAGAAAATTAATCTTCTTGATTGAAAATACATATTTTTGTTTAAAAATGAAACTGCTTGGTTGAAAGTTGAACTATAATGTTAAAAAAATTCTTTTTTTTTTGCTTGCGATTTAAAACATTAGTTGGAAATTTATCTCTTTTGGTTGAAACATCATTTTTGTGTGAAAAATTAATGTTGTAAACTGAAAATTTACGTAATTCATTTTTGGTTGAAAAATTATATTTTTTAGTTAAAAAATTATGTATTTTGTTGGAAATTAATCTTTTTTAGTAGAAAATTTATCTTTTTAGGTTACCAATTCAACTATTTTGTTAAAAACTGAACTATTTTGTTATACCGAAGTTTTTTTTATCAACTGTTTTGTTGATCATCCATCTTTTTGGATAGAAAATTTAACTGCTTTCTATATATTTCGTCTTTTTGGTTTGAAAATTTATAACTATTTCTTTCAAAACTGAACTATTTCGTTAAAAAGTTTATTTTTTGCCAAAAAATGAACTGTGTTGTGGAACATCCGTCTTTTTGATTGAGATTGAATTTGTTGGTTGAAAATTTAACTCTTTGGTTAAAAGTGCAACTATTTTTTATTGAAGTTTCTTCTTATTTGTTAGAAAATAGACCATCGGGATGAAAATTCATATTTGACGGTTAAAAATTCAACTATTTGGTTAAAAATTCAATTATTCTCTTGACAATTTAATTATTTTGTTGAAACTCTAACTATTTAGTTAAAGCTATCTTTTTTGGTTGAAAATTCAACTACTTTGTTGAAAATGTGTCCTTTTGGATTGAAAATTTATCTTTTATGGTAGACAAGTCAAATTTTTTGGTAGAAAAATCAACTGTTTTCTAACAAAATTCTACATTTTGGCTTGAAAACTTAACTCTTTTGTTGAAAGTTCGTCTTTTTGGGTTAGAAATTCAACAATTTGGGAGAAAATAAAACAATTTGTTTGAAAATTAAACTATTTGGTAGACAATTCAAATACTTTCTTAAAAATGCAATATATTTCATCTTGAAATCTTAGGAATTTTAAGCATTTGATGGTGAATTCAATATGGTATTTGAATTAATTTTATGACAAAGAATTTATTCCCCTATTTTCGTGAAAATTACCCTATTTTTCTTGTTTTGAGAGCATTTTTTGCTGTGAAGTCTGTAATAAATGTAGTCAATAAATCTTCATTATTCCACGATATTAATATAAATCATGAATTTCTTATTCTTCATCGATTTTAAGTTCAAAAAGATCTGCGGTATTGTGCCTGACAAATAATTTTGAAATTGAACCCAAAAATTAAAGCAAAGAAAGTATTTGATAAATGCATTAGAATTTGAATTTGGAGTCAGTAAACGGTTAATAAAGAATATTAATTATTATATTTGAAGGAGTGTACGCTTATTTTGGACACCTGGTCTAATTTTGTATCCAATTCAAAAGTTTTTTATTTAATGTCAAGCCCTTGACAATGAAACATTGTAACTCGAAGATTGACAAACTTGTAATTTTTAAGTTATGCTTCTGATAATAAAAGAAGAATATTATTATTATTATACCATTAAGCCATTTCCCTTTTGGGGTAGGCGTGATTCGCTCGATTGGAAAATAGTAATGTGTAGATAGGTATAGATTTTTTCGATTAATCTAGAATTATCGTGATATTTATGTAAATAACACGTTTGTTCCGCAACACTGCTCCGACCCAGGTTGCTGATCAATCTCTCTAGCGATCACCACCAGTGAAGAGCCTCACACGGTTGTTATCTGAGGGTCCCCACTCGGGCGCAATAGTATCCAAGGTCTTTTATTTCAGGCGTCATTCACTCTACTGACATTCTTTTTATAAACTATTTGTCGCCACACTTTTCTGTCCTGGCATACTTCTCTAGCTTCCTTCACGTCGATGCATTTTTTCATGCAAGCTCTCGTGTTTCTATGGCTTCTTATGTCTTTACGGATTAAGGTGTCATTCTCACATTCTAACCATTCTTTCCACGGTCTGCTTCTGGGCATACTGCCATTTACTTTACCTCTATACACTTGTTTCGTTACTCGTTCATCTTTCATTCATTCAAAATGTGCGAACCACCTTAAATGATTTCTTTCCCATATGTCAACTATTATCTTTGTTGCACCACATTCTTCGAGGATTATTTCGTTTCTCACTTTGTCCATCAGTGTTTTCCCCTTTGCTTTTCGTAAGAAATTCATGTCAATCACGATCATTTTGCTCTTGTCCTTTCCTTGAGAAGTCCATGTCTCTCTACCGTACACTGTAAAAAATTTCGGGAATTTTCCCCACTTTTCATTAGGGAAAAATCCACATTTTCGTTGGGGAATATCATTTCCCCCAAGATTTGTGGAAATTTCCCTAAAATTTCGTATAATTCACTAAAAATTTTGGGAAAATTCCATAAAATTTAGGAAATTAGATAATACCTACAATTTTTGGGGAAATTTTCCTAAACATATGGCAATTTATACAAAAGTTTGGGAATATTCCCCACAATTTTGGGGAATTGAATGATTCCTACTGAATGTAGGGAATCGTTTCAAAAATGATGTTCAGCAAGATATTTTGCCCGAAAATATTTAATAATATTTCAATCTTAATATTTATTATTTAAATCTTGCTGCTTCGAGTTGCTAGTTTCGGAGAAAACCCGCCAGGGCGCGACGCGCCGCCTCTCCCACAACAGAAATGACTCGTCGAGTGTTTAAAAGAGCAGTCGACGCGAAGCAAAGTATAGGTATCTGGCGCAGGGGATACCGTGATCAACAATGCGGTTCCTTTAGGTTAGGGGGAGGCTCTTCCATTGATACGGTCGAGCTGACCCTTGGTTTTTTTAAAATTAATATTCCACAAATTTTGGGGAACTTTAAGTTATTACACAATATCAATCCGCCTTCGGGAAAATTCTGTAAATTTGTAATAAAATTCTACAGAATTTAGTAAATTTTCCCTACAGCGCCTTAGGAAAAATTCCCTACATTTTCAGTAAGATTCCACCAAATTATAGGGAATTTTCCCAAATGTGTTTTGGGGAAAATTCCACAATTTCTTTTGTAAAATTTCACAAATTATTTTAGGGAATTTTCCCCAAGGCGGAGTAGGGAAAATTCCACAAATTTGGTGTATATTACTTCCACACGATTTTGGGGAAAATTCCCTCGAAAATTTTTTACAGTGTATATAAGAAGTTCAATTACGCTTGGAGAAATATGCCAAGAAATAGCAAGGGGATGTACGAATATAAAATCGCAGATTTAATATAATAATCGATCATAAGACATCCATTCGATACAAAAAATATTCAGTAAAAAGTACGCTTCAATTCTTACGATTGTTGAGATTCTGGCTTAACATCAATGAAGAAGATTCTGATTTTCACTACGGAAACGATTCCCTTTCTCGAAATGACGAAGCTACTATGTGAAAACGTTATCGACCTTTGTCGAACCAAACTCAAAAATCCAACCGTTAGATACATGATGATCAAGAGATCTCATCAGAGACATCGAACAATTATTTCGAGAGTGAAATTATGAAATTTCAAATTTCAAACCTTATAAAATGTTAAAAAATTGATAAAATTAAAAAATTCTAATTTCCAAATTCCACTATTCTATGTCGAAGAATCATCAAATTAGAAAATTAACTCTTCATGAATCAAATCTATACCACGGTCAACGAGCTCATCAGAGTACAAGAAAGATCATATCAAATAAATTAAAATGATCACTTGAGCCGAAGTGGAAGAGTCATAGTCATCAGACTCTATGATTATTGGTAGTTGAAAAATTTTCTTTGTTAACGCCATTTTCCTAATTAATTAATATTTCTGACTGATGCATTTGAATTATATATTATACACAAATTTGATCCTCACACAGTAAATCCCAGGGATACTATTTATTTGAAGTTGGATAAAAACGTTGCAAATAATTGACAACTACAATATTATCCGGCGACGGATAATTTTTATCTGCCTCGTGATAAAAATTATTTTACTTTAGGTAATTGTAGTTTTCACTTGTTTGCAGCGTTTCAATCCAACTTCAAATAAATAATATCTCTGGGATTTACTGTGCACACTATGCATGTTGCTAACTTATTTGTAATTAGCAATATTATGCGCGCGCTACATAGAGCGGGAAATCTTGCATTGCCAATTAATAATATACAAATGAAGGGTTGCAGTACAGAACTCATAACCAAAAAAAGGGGAACTTTTCAGGAGAGCGAAAAAAACATTCTGAAAAATGAAATCACCATTTAAAGATAAAACAAAAGTTCACTCCTGAGGTAAAGTTTTGTTTAGTTGAGGCCAGGAAAGTGACAGGAACCTAAAATTGGAACAGTTTCGGCTGCAGATCGCGATAAAAACTGCAATTTTGAGTTTGAACAAAAAATAAAAACTGACTCCCAAGATATTGAGTTGCTAAATTTGAAGACAATTAGTTTTATCATAAAAAGTTAACCAATCCCGAATAAATCATTCAAGAATTTGGAAGGTAAAATTTCATGGGTTTCGAAAATCGTCTTTGGATAGTGATTGAAAATATCATTTTCAATTTGCAAAACAATATAAAAACTGGCTCCCGAGATATGGAGATGCTGAATAATAATAAAATAATTTCTTTAAAGATTTTAGGTTACAGTTTGATTGGTACTTCGGTGCTGAAAAAATGTTTAGGTCAGGTACAAATAAAGGAAAAATGGAGACAAGTATACAGAGTCAGTTATCTAGTTTTGAATTGCCAATCTTTTTAAGACTTTTTTGTCTATTAATCTTTTTAATATTTCAAACAAATCCTTTCAATACAACGTGTATTGGATTTTTAAAGAATTTTTAATGCAAAAAACACATTTTTGACAAAAATGTCGTTTATAATTTGAGATGCATTGAGTTTAAATGTTCACTTTGAAAAATTCAATTTGCTATATATTTGTCACCTATATTCACTTAGCCCCATTTATTGATATTGATATAAATAGATTCATTTATTTGTCATTTCTATGCATGGAAAATTTTTCTTTTTCGCGGAATCATTTCATTTCATATAAAGAATAAAATTTGTATCTAATAAACTTGTATCCAATAACGTTTTGCATTCCTATAAACAATTTTTATAAACAAATTCAATTATTCGGCATTTCAATACATAGAAAATTGTTCTTTTACGCGAAATTATTTCTTTTCATCCAAAGAACTAAAGCATCCAATGTGAAGCTCTAATATTTTTATTTGAAAATATTTGAAAAAAATGATTCAATTCGAAACATTATTACTTTCACATTGTTCATATATGAAAGCTTTCTATTAGAAATAAAATTGTGTCTATAGCCTGCAAGGATTTTCAGTTTACAAATGAATTCGAAATAGTTTTATTTGAAACATATTATTAAATTTGAATCATTAGCGAAAAAAAATTATCGAGGCAGTTAACTTATAACCTTTCAATAATTGTATGAGTCAAATGAATTTTGAGTCAACCTAAAGAATTAATTGAATATCAAAATGTATAATTACTACATAAATTTGCATAATTATTAACAAATGTTAAACACTTATTTTTACAATGTACTTATAACATTTAAATTCTTACTGACAAAAAATTACCGACGCAGACAAGTTAGTAGTTTTTCATAGTTTTATGAATGATATGACTGTTGTGTCAATTAAAAGTTAGTATATCAAAATTCACAACTACTATCTTCATTTACGTAATTTATTAAAATTGATTAGGCTTACCAAAATTTTTAATTTTTAAATTATTTATGAATCTCAAAATAAAATAATTAAAAAACAAACAAAGTTTAAAAGTATAAAACAATAAAGCTATTCCTCTTCTTATACATAATTTCACAAAAAAGTATGATTTTTATGTATACTCGAGTGAATTCCAGTGAAACTCCATTAAATAAATCGAATTAAATTGAACTGAATTTTATTAAACTCAAAAGTCTATTGACAAATTACAGAGCTACGATAAGCTATACATATACGGATCTCAAATCTAAGATTATCGTGGTAGCGTTTGTGCAAAAATTGTGTCACAATGTCACATGCACAAAAACTGCAGTGCTTCTTACTTTATTTTACGGCGTAGGATACGAATACAAAGTCTTGTTGCAGGGCGTTACAAATTGTGAATGACAAAAATAAAAATAAAATAAATGGAGTAGTAAAAACATTTTTAAAAGAATACAATCAGCTTTTTTAATTAGAATTCATTAACAATTACAGCTTATATGCAAACTGGAAGGGAAAGCAAACATCCAAGTGCCTATTATTTAAATAAGCAAATTATAACCTGAACTATTGTTTTTATTAAATACGCTTTGGCTTCTTTTTTAAAATTTGTTACAATTATCTATCAATTTTCTTTTTTTTCGTGTAGATTATATTATTATATAAACTTCTCGGTGATTAATATATAATATTAAAAAATTGTTGTGAAACTGCATAGAAATTTTTGTTAGTAAAAAAATATTGAAGGAGTTTCTATCTTTTAAAAGTCATATTTTTTAAATTGCATTTCAATCATAGGCTCGATAGGGGTAAGTTTCAAATTCTGCCGAAACTATCTTCGGACTTTTTACATAATCAACAAAAACTGAAATATTTTTTATTTCCTTTAGTTGTATGCTAGTATGTCAACGATTTCAGATTTTCTGTGATTACGGGTAGTGTTGTTCCTTTTAAAAATTCCCTAATATCTAAATTTTACAAGATTGTACTATCGCAACTGTTAATGAAACATCCAACGATTCTTATAATGTATGCTTGCTTTCAATTTTATGTCATTTATAAAAATATTATGGAAAATACAAAATTTGAATTTGGAATGAAGGTTGAGTGATATTGAAAAACTTACCTATTTTAAATTGTATAATTCCCAAAATTGACTATAAAATATTATTTGTATGTTATTTACCAAATATAATTATGTATTTACATTTCTATTGCAAAAATCAGGTTCTAACCTTGAACTCTTGACAGGTTCGTATTTCGCAATACAAAAGAAAAACAGATGTCACATTGACGCTGAGTCTGATTTTAAATTGCCCTATCATAATTTATCATTAAAAATAATAAAAATGTAATATTTGCGAAAAAATAGTGGATATTGAAGAAAAATATAATAACTTCCTTTATTCATAAAAAAGGTGCTTTATTTAGGAAAAATTCAAATCAAGAGACCAGATGACACAATTACTACTTGAAGATTTCTAAAAGGATCTCAGTTTCTTTAAAAATAATAGATTGAAGCAATAAATAATGATAGTCACCTTTTTTACAAATAATAAGAGATATAATCTGTATGTTGTAATAAAAAAAGTTAATAACTAATTTTTTTATCATTCCACATTTTCTCTTTATCACTCTTACCCATATTAACCCTGTATCATAAAGTAAAAATATTGACTTTTGTTGAAGAAACACAGAAAACCTTTGATGTGAATTTTGTTGAATATAATTTTGAACAACGCAAATTTTAAGTGTGCCGTCTTTTGTTTTCGTGCCTCATTCATGTTACAACTCAAAAGAACACCGGATTCAGCGCACTTTTGAGGTACGGCTTTTAACAGTAAAGAGGCTGAAGAATCACTTTTATCATAAGAAAGAACCCTGCCCGAATATAAAATTATTCATAATTGGTCCAATTTTTTTTTAGAAATTCCTTCCGGTTTCATAAACTACAAAATAAATTAATGTCAGCCAAATACATCGAAAGGCTTTTCTATATACACTTTGTGCGGGGTTCTTTCAATCTGGTATTGGAATGATAGAAACAACTTGAACCGTTTCCTTTTTTTACTTTTCCGCATATGCTCCAAAAAGTTGTTGAAAATCCCTCTCTAAATCTAGTACTTGTGAAATTGTAAATAATTGGATTAATGAAGGCACTGCAATTAAAAAATGCCTTACATATTACTAAGTTCAGCAGATAAACGTGTATAATTTTATGTTTTATAGTGATAAAACCAAAATATTTATTTATCGCATACACCTGGATGGGCGTCCAGCATATAAAATTCATCACCACAACTGCAACTAACGTATATGGTAAATAAACAAATAATATGGATAATTATTAGCAACAAATCCCAAAATTCAGATACTTAC
>CAKNWT010199690.1:0-10705 GCA_932066315.1 Andricus coriarius | reverse complement strand
GGCAATGGTGGGGGTATATTTAGCAGGTACAAAAATGCGAGTCGGGCGATGACCCCAATCTTAAGGTTTTTATGAAACAGTTTTGTGGCCACGATCCCTCTCGACAGTTTATTTATTACTTCATCTGAATTGAGGTGTTCCTTTGTACTGAGCTGGGGTCAATATCACATGTCTTCTTTACTTTCGAAGACCTTGGCAAATTTTAATTCCTTTTGCTTCAAAATTTTAATTTGATAGACATTTCATTTGTTTTTTAAATCAATTAAAACCATATTCACATGATCGGAACTTCCAAAAGGGTCGAATCCACTTTAAATCAGGCCTCTAACTTTTGTCTTTTTTGACACGCATGTCAGGGTACCATCGTATACCTGACGGCCTGGCGACCCTTTTCTATTGTATCGCGCTCCGCCTCGGGCCAAGTCTAGCTCGAAGCTCGACGAGGCGTTGTGGTGCTCAACCGGAGGGTACCGTGTACGTTGCGATGGTACCTTTAACATTTAAATCGCTCTGTTCCACACCACCATTGAGGTCGAGACTAACACGCTGACACGCTAACGTTAACGCGTTACAATTTTTGGCTAACTATAATGCAAAGTAACGTACGTGTCAACTTTTTAAATCAGAAACTTCATAATAATTTCAGCAAAATAAATAATTTTTTGATTAATTCTATTATTTCTTTATAAAAATTTAACCAACAAATGTATTATTTGGCCAAAAATTGTAACGCGTTAACGTTAGTGTGTCAGCGTGTTAGTCTCGACCTCAATTGTGGTGTGGATCAGAGCCATTTAAATGTTAAAGGTACCATCGCAACGTACACGGTACCCTCCGGTTGAGCACCACAACGCCTCGTCGAGCTTCGAGCTGAACTTGGCCCGAGGCGGAGCGCGATACAATAGAAACTATAGTTCGACGATACAATAGAAAATAGTTCGACCAAAGGAAACCACACGTTTATTCAAAAAATTAAAAAGCACAACATTTTTTAATGCAGTACAAAATTAGCACCAAATTAGCACTAAATTATGCAATATTAAAAAGTAAGAATTTTGCATTATTTCATGTGTGGTTGTGCCAGCTTAACGTTAAGCCAGCACGACCATATGTTTTTTCAAGAAATAAAAAAGCACAAAATTTTTTAATGTGGTACAAAATTAGCACAAAATTAGCACAAAATTAGCACTAAATTATGCAATATCAAAAAACCTAATTTGATCAAGTGGTTGTGCTGACTTAACAGACCTCGGACATTGGACATCTTAAAAACGACTTTATGTTGTCTTATTGCCATCTCAAGGACGTAATTTTGACGTCCCATGTACCGCGAGTCAAACGTCTTAAAGGCGACTTTTCTAGGTCTTTAAAGACATCCTTTGCCGGGACAAGTATACGACATCTTTTCAACTACATTAAGACATCCTTTTTTTCAAGTCCTCAAGACATTCATAAAATGACGACTTTAAGACGACTTATCAAGCTGCGTGCCCACTGGGAAGAAATGTGCTTATCGACCGGTCTCAATTTGCAATTAATTTTTTTTTCATTTTGTAGGCATTTTTAGGGTACACTGCGTACATATACCAAATTTTTGACAGTTTTAATAATATTTAGCTGAGTTTTGACGATTTATGTTTTAAAACATAAATGAATTTAAGGAAATTTTTTTTAACTTTTTCATTTTTAGAATTGAAAATTCGTGAATCTCGCTTTGCGACAATCTCGAATTGGAGCAAGTCGTGAATTCTTGTAAATTCGGAAATAAGTAATTTAATCTTCAAATCTGCTATCCGCCCAAATTCAGCGCACAATTTTTAGGGGACCTAATTCAGTTGAATGTGTTAGCACGAAGTAATTTCAGTGTCAGCCAATTCATTTTAATTCTCGAGACTTAAAGTCAAGCTCTAATTCGCCTGAATTCGCAAGCGCGAATGCAGTTAAAGGCTGGCCTATTCAATCGAATTCGTAAGCTATACCCAACGCGCGGGGCATAAAGGTTCCGTTGTAAATAATTATCAATGAGTCCCGTAGCTCAGTGGTCGCCCTCTGGACTTATACACTTGGGATCGCTGGTTCGATTCTCGAGGCGTGCAATTTTTATCAATTTTTTTCTAAATAACCTTGACCAAGAATTAAAACGAATTGAAACGCATTCAATTCGCGCTGGCTCAATTCGTTTACACGAATCAGAAAGCGGGATTCGGGCAAATTTAAAAATGTTTATTTTACCGTATATTTTTGGTACAACTCAGTGACGTCACACTACTTTCTAACTACGCACACGACCCTCTTCCGAGCAACACTATACGCGGTGCACACACTATAGAGTTATAGTAAAGATATTATAGCATAGATGCGGTGCGGGGTTAGTTACCCGCCATAAATATAGACGGCGCGTCCGGCGAAAAAAGTCAGGTCCCCTCTAGCCTCCACCACTCCCCGATAGCACCAAACGATATAGTTAACCAAAAGCCACTTGGAGCGCTGTAAGAAACTCTCATCATACTTCTCGAGGCGCACTGATGGTGCACTGGAACGTTCCAAAGGTGCCCGCGGAACGTTCCTGGAACGTTCTGTGCTATTAGGGTAGTCAGTTTTAGGACGGGCGAGGAGCCCATGGAGAGCTCCTCTGGCGTTCAAGCTATAAAGCCTATTGTGCCATTGGTAAAAAGTTCTCATGTTAGCGAAGTTGTCGAGCAAATCGACGGAAGTTTTCGTCGAATCTGTGGAGTTGTTTTGCGAGAAACTCCTGGAGAGGAAAGTTCGAAAAACAACACTAATTTTTATATTGTTACGATCGAGGTAAGTAAAATCATGTATTCACAATTATTCTTAACCTAAAAAATTGAATCATTTTAGCGAGAGAATTTAATTAGTATTTCGTCACTCTACGTGGGCATCACAGTGCGTTTACTCTAATGGGGAAAAATGAGGCCTTGTTTAGTTTTTTCTATTCCCGATAGGCGGCGCCTGCGTTTAAAAAATATGTAAAAATGATTGCGCACTTACAGGGGCCAGGGGACTTTTCAACTTGGTGCGTCGTAGCACGCCAGAATATTTTATGATTTTAAGTATATTTTATATTAAAGAAGAGGATTTATTAAAATATGTTTGCTCCTAATGATCTAAATTATGGTGTTAACTCTTTTTTGGTGATACAAGTTTCGCGTTGCATATTTTAAGAGGTACGAACATCATTGCTAACCTCTAAATGTGCTACCTAAAACGATACTTGTATTTCAATTTTATAAGTACAAAGATCAACTTCTGAAAACATATTTAAATAATCATTTTTCTTTAATATAAATTATACTTGAAATGAAACAAATGATGCTTAAATTAATAAAAGAAAATTATGGTTAGGGGTAAAGGGGGAGGGAGAGGTCTGCTTAGTGCAATCTAGTTCATTCTATTCCCCATTGGCGTCGCATTTGCTAAATATCGTACTCTCTAATTTCCCCTTCAAGTCTCACATAGTGAACGCACTGTGGTGGGAATCGAAGTTGCCTATCTCTCTAATATAAGTGTGAAAATAATTATATTTGGTTAATAGTAATAACAGGGTGGCCGTTTTGATTCACCATTTTTTCATTTGAATTAATGAAAAATGAACTGCATATTTAAGCACTCAAAGTAGATCTCTTAAATTTTAAAGTTTTAAAATTAAAGTTTAAAAGTTTTTAGTTCAAAAATGTTGTATTCAAATGCTCAATAACTTACACGTATAAAATGAATAGTATTAACACTTTTCAATTAAACAATTTTAAATTAAATGCATTTAAACTGAAAAATTTAGAATTTTCAACTTTTGTTAATTGTAGATTTGAACCAATTTTAAACTAGAAATATTAAAACTTGAACGATAAAATTTTCTTAAAATGGACATTTTTTAAATTAGAAGTTGAATTATTCTTATTTTAAATAGTTTAGAATGCCTTAAAAAGCTTTAATTTTTTTCCAAAATCTTGAAAAATCTACACGTTTGAAATGTTTTCATAACTTGTAAATGTTTCAAGGGAGTATCTACGCGTACTGAAAAAACGCAGCTATACGTACCGAAATTGGGGTACAAATAGCTTCTTTTCCAGCTCTCCTTATTTGTACCGAAAAAAAATCTGGCTACGTGTGCCGGAATTTCGCTACACGTATAGCCACGGTCATCTTTCAAAATGATTAGAATTTTTCCTAGAATTTTTAGAAAATACCGCAAAATTACAACTCTTAAAATAATTGTTCAAAATAAAAAATCATTTTTAATTTTCATAGCAATCTTAAGAAAACGTTTTTATTCTGTTGAAGCCTTTCAAAATTCTTAAAAAGCTTCCAAATTTTTTGTTCGAAATCTGCAAAAATCTGCATTTTGTATTGAATTAGGCCATGACTATTTGCACCGAAATTTCGGTACAAATAGCCGGATTTTGTTGGAACACACACTTCGTTTAAATTATTTGAAATCATTTCAGTTTCAAAATTAATTTTAAATCTTTTCAAAATCTCAAAATATCTTTAAACATTACTCAAATAGTTCTACAAATGATAAGTGTTCAGTTGTTATTAATACATCAAAATTCAACAATGCCAATTACAAATTAATCATTGTTTAAAATAGAAAAATTAAAATCGTCACGTTCAAAGTTTAAAAACTCTTTGAAATTTTAACGATTCAAGGCTTTCTATTTAAAACAATTCAGTTTCAAATTATTTACTTTCGAATATTTGAATTTTAATTTACTCGTCTTAAATGAACAGTAAAATTTGGCTAAATATTAAACAATAATTCTTTTTCATAATTAAATATTCATTAAATATTCATGATAAAAATTTGAAAAAATTTCAATTTCAATTATTTAAAAATGTAATACTGAAGACTGAAATATTATTTTTAATTCAATAAAAGTCTTTGATTATAAATCTATTATTAAGAAGTTATGTCTTTTTAAATTGAAACTAGTTTATAAAGCTTTAATTTGAAGTTTACATTTCTTTAACGACTAAGGCTTTTAAATTGAAACAGTTTAATTTTAATTTTCATCAATATTTTTTAATATCAAACACTTTTAATTTTTAATCGTTTATGTCTTCAATACTGCATTTTAAAATTCTCTAAATTAAAAATGATAAAACCGAACTTGGACAGATTTTTCTTCTAAAATTTATACATTTCCCGGTCAACAAATAAATTCACTGTAATTTCCCGGGTTTTCCCGGTCTCGGAAAATTCCCTGTCATTTCCCGTTTTCCCGATGCAGCGGCCAACCTAAATAAAAAAATTCTACTTCTAAAATCAGAGCCAAATTGCGAAAATTTTCAAACAAAATTTTGTTTCCAGTTTACAATAATATGCCATATGAATATTTTTTCCAGTTAAACGTCGACCTATCTATTTTAGATACAAATTCCGACTGCAAAGGTGAAAAAGGCTACTGTAAACATGCTGCTGCTGTGTGTCTGTTCGTGAATGAAGAAAATACTTGTTCTAAAACAGATCAGTCAATGATTTGGAACAAGCCTACAGAGGCACAGTTAGCATATACTATCGCCCAATTAGAAAATTTAATAGATCAACATCTCGCAGAAAATTCCGATATGATTAGAGTCGTTAAAAATGAAATAAAATGTTTTGAGGAGAGAACAGAGAGACAGGCACTGATTGCAGAAGAAGAAGAAAATATTAATGATACAATTAGACGTTTACTACATTCGCAAAAAAATCATTGTTTTCCTATCCATTGCAGCTACGAAGTCTTGCCTTCTGATGCAGAAGAAAATTCTGCTAATATAAGACTACGACCAATGTATAAATTTGAAAAAGAGCGTTGGTCATTAATTACAGTTGATGAGAAAAAATGGTTTGACATTTGTTTCTTATCAAAGGGTCAATCTGAATGTGCTCTGTGGTTTCGGGAACGTTTTATTCGTATCACCTGCTCTTCGAGAGCGCACAGAATAAACACGAGAAAGGATGAAAGTGCCGCGAGTCTGATAGGTTTAGTCGAGGAACTTCTGAATCAGCAACATAAAAGCGCATTGACTCAAGAGATGTTATATGGTCTCAAAATGGAAAAACGAGCTAAAATTGTCTTTGAAGAATTAAATGGACTAGAAGTTTTTGAAACTGGTTTGATTGTGTACATGAACCAACCTTTTCTAGCCTGCAGCCCCGATGCAGTAATGTATATTATGTCCAGATTCAGGTATCGATGTACATTATAGGCATCTCACTGTGCAATTTTTTCGATTTTTCAGAAGCTGATTCCGTTTTAATAAAAGTGGAGAGAGATGAAGATTTTTTAAGCGATGTCGTACCAAAAATAGAAAGATTTTATTTTGAATATTTTCTTCCGTCTCTAAAACAGGATTGAATATTCTTGCCAAAAATCTTTCGAATATGCAATACTTGCTTCTTTTTAGAGACTAATATTTAAGTATTTTGTTGGATTTTATTTACTTATATTTTAATGAATGTTATATTTTTTTCATTTTTATAACCTGAAAGACTGTGATAATAATTAATATAATATGTTACGGGTTACAATATAAGTATAGAATATACAATAAAAAAACGTTGCGTTGATATGTACGGGAAATGTTATTAACATTTGATCAATAATGAATAAGTTATTCCAAGTATTATTTACTGCGTAATAGGGGGTTCTTTATTGTTGGCGAGAATGCAAGCCATTCGAACAATCTTATCCATGTGCGAAAACATATCATGCGAAACATGTACCAAAATTTTGAATATCTTGACCCTCTGCATTGCTCGCTCCACCTGAATCCTCAACGACGCGATGGAATATAACCTACCAGCACTTCTTCTCACGTGAATTGTGGATTAAAACCAAATGGTGGCATTACCAATGTGTATTTCCGATGTAAGAGTTCTGATTTGATATGTGGAAATCCCTTGTCGGCCAAGACTTTATCTCCAGGATCTAGCAACTCCAGAAATCCACTATCATTGGTGATGTAACCGTCAGTCGATTTTCCACCGTAACATTTGGACACAAATGTGATTAGTCCACATGGACTTATGGCAATCAGAAACTTGATTGTGAAACCGCCTTTGTAAGACGAGTACATTAATATTCGATTTTCTACACTTCCGGGAGACTCACATCGCAACTCTGTACAATCTATAATTGCTCGGCAATTCGGATAGTTTCTAAAAGCATCAGGCATGCTTTCTTTAATAGCTTCTTTCGATGGCCAAAAAATCCAAGTTTTCGTATTTATCAGTAGAGTATCTAAAACGTTGTAAAAAATTGTAGAGGCCGTCTGACTTGATACTGCAAAAAGACGCCCAATTGCTGAGAAATTTAGGCCTAATTTCATTTTCATCAACAAAATCAGCAAACGATTTTCGCGGGAAATCTTCTTAAAAAACATTGGTTGACAGTCTTTTCCTGGTACAATGAATTAAAGTAGAATTGCAATAAAAGGTAAAGTAATTCCACCAAGCCGCTTCATTACTTCATCGCTGGTAACGTCTGGAAATCCCGTGAAACCAACATATTTTCCTGGAATCGATGTTTCAGTCGATTTATCTTCTTTCTCCACAGATGGCACCAAAATAATTTTTGGAACCATGTTATTCTTCGGATTGTTTATAGGAATACAGGTTTGTGTTGCAGCTTCTCGTACTGATTCCTTCAGGTTGCAAAATAAAATTGGTGGCATTTTTTCGCATTCAGAAGGCTCATAATCATCAGTTTGAATGCCAATCTCAACGCCGATCGACACAGCAAGACACACTGGCTCTTCCAAAATAATTGGGTCATCTGGATCTGAAAAAATACAAATATTTATGATTTATTTCATTGCCAATCCTTCACTTTCATATTGAATGCACGACAAATCTTTGCCCTAGATTTATACTATTTCATGTCCACTTTTGGAAAATTCTCGCTACAGAACAGATTTTTATTTATTACGATATAATTTATCTTTTACTCATTACAGAATAAACAAAGAGATTTATAGGCATTTTTGTAGACTTTACCCATTATTTTATAGATTGCAATAAACAGACTTTAATATTGTGATATTCAACATATAAATTATATTTTAATTTAATTTATAATTGATTTTAATTTATAATTTAAATTTAAGTTAATTCAGTTTCAGAATTAGAATGAGCCATTTCTATATAACAGATTGTTGAAGGTTTTCACCACTTGGTTCTTTAATGTACAGCAGATTACAAAACATTACTAAAGATTTTAAAAGGTTTCAAAATATTTAAAAATATTTAAAAGGATTTTTAACACTTTACCAAGATTTCATGGATTTCAAAAATTTTAAAAAGGTTTGTGCACTATATTTCAAATATTCCACAAAAATTTCACAAAGATTTTAAAACTTTCAAAAGATTGAAAGGATTTCAAAGATTTAAGAAGGGTACAGTACACCAGATTTCAAAGATTTTAAAACATTTCGAAGACTTGAAACGATTGCAAAAGGTTTCAAAACATTTTAGAAGATTTGAAAAGATTTCACTAAGATTTCAAATAATTCAATGATTTCAACGAATAAAAAAGATTACACAAATAAAGATTTAAGAAAAATTTCACAAATATTTCAAAAGATTTGACGAAGATTTCAAAGATTTCACAAAAATTTCGCGAAGATTTCGAATATTTCATGAAGATTGCAAGGATTTAAAAGATTTGAAAAAGGCGTATACACCAGATTTCATAGATTTCAAACATTTCCAAAGATTTTAAAACTTTCAGAAGATTTACAATTTTTTAGAAAGGTTATAGTAAATCAGATTTATAAGATTTCCAAAGATTTTACACGAATTAAAAATATTTTAATGATTTCAAATGAATACAAAAGATTTCAAAGATTTAATAAAAATTTCACTAAGATTTCAAAAGAATACAATAATTCCAAAGATTTCAAAAAGGTTACAGTAAACCACATTTTAAATATTTCAAAACATTTCAAAGATTTTAAATATTTCAATGATTTCAAACGACCGCGAAAGATTTCACAAATATTTCCAAGATGTTATACTGTTTCGAAAGCTTTAAAAAAATTTGAAAAGACTTCAAAAGATTTCCAATGAAAGCAAAAGATTTCACAAACAAAGATTAAAGAAAGCTTTCACAAATATTTCAAATATTTCAAAACAGTTTCAAAAAATTTCAAGGATTTTAAAGATTTTAAATATTTTACAAAAATCTAAAAATATTCTAAAAGATTTCACAGAAATTTCAAGATTTCACCAAGATTTTAAGTATTTCAAGAGAGTTCAGCGAATTCACAATGATCTCAACATATTTAAAAAATTTCACTAAAATTTCAAGGATTTCGAAGACTTATTTAAATTAAGATTGAAACGCATTCCATTCTGTCATGAATAACTTTCACAAACTAAGCAAAAATTGAAAATTCTGTTGCAAAGTAAGCAAATGTTGATTCACAATCAAAAAATAAATTTTCAAAAACCTCACTTTTCGGCTCATTAGAGACAAGAATAACATAATGAAAAAAGAGGAAAAAAATATTTGCAAAAAATTAAGAATTTGTTTACTTATGTTTCTGCTTTCTTTGAGAATTTTGGGCCAATAAAAAATGAAATGACTGATTTTTTACATCTATAACAAACAGTTATTTCATTATTTGATGTAAAAGAGACCTGGAAAAACTTGGCTTCCTGACCTGGAAAACCCGAAAAAGACCTTGAATTTCGTTCCTACGAATCGCTGGATACCCTGTTGATCACGAATTATTTTTGATCGACAACATTATTTTGACATTTAGCAACATTTTAATAGAGTATAATATGGTTGAATTTGGAACCAGATTCTCTCAATTTGACAGTGGAGGGACATGGCGTAGTATAACTTTAGGCTGATGAAATTATGACAGTAATTTTAAAGATAATTAATTATTACAATTATGCAATAACTTTTTTTCTGCACTTGTATAAATTCTTATGTATATTTTTAAACAATTTATGTGAACACAGTAAATGCTATATTTCCTGTATATAAACTCTTTTTATACTTACTGATATCATTTTCCAATTCTTTAAATTTTCTTTCCTCTGTTCAAGCTTACAACCTTTCTCCTCTCGCTGAACGGTTTAGAGAAGTTTTCCTTTTATAAATTTCAGGAAATATCGTTGGGTTGTAGGCCTCTTTTCTGGGATCTTCAGATTTTTCTCCACCAACAAACTGAGCACTTCAAATCCTTGAATTTCTAGTTGGAATCCAGGGCTGTCCATCCTTCCTATAATATTAAGTTAAATAACGTACGGAAATAAAAACATTGCTTATTCAATAATATTGAAATAATAATAAGTAAGGTAAACTTTGGTTTAGATTGCAGAATAGGGGCGTCTCCCATATTTTGGCTGGAAATTGTTTTTTGTCGGCAACAAACTATTAGAATCTTTAATTGAACGAGAAATGAAGCGAATTCACAAGGCGAAAGTTTAAAATTACTGTTACTTTTGTTACTACGATGTCTCAAATCTGGGTCTGTCACGATATCGGAATGATCATATTATGATCGAGATTATTAACATTATTTTTGTGACCAGTCAAAGGCGTGCCTTCCCGCCCCTACGAGACGTTGGAAAGGGGTAGGGATTTTACCAACATTATTTTTGTGACCAGTAACGGGTTTTAATTAATTATTTACAGTATTTCTGGCCGTATGGATGTTTAAAAGCACCTAAACAGTGAGT
>CAKNWT010199681.1:0-10571 GCA_932066315.1 Andricus coriarius | reverse complement strand
TTTCTTACTTTCTTGAAGCCCCTGGCACAATTTGTAGAGCTCTCTGCTGAACCAGCATGCGCCCTTCGATACTTTGCCCTTGAGCATTTCAATCATCCAATCGTCTCTCTTGTGTTTTTCTCGATAGCCTGCAACCAGTTTCTTCCTTCCTGTTTTAGTTTTCCTCTCTATTCTTCACAGTTCCATATATGTTTGAAACTTTCCTCTTCTTTTCTGGAGATCCTACATTGCTATATCTCTCTCCATTCTTTTTGTATAGCTCTGCTCAAGTTTCCGCATCTCAATTCGTTTAGTATTATAATATAATTGTTCCATTTTTTTTAAATCGCGATATTAAAAACCAGTATGAAAGATGCATAGAACATCTAGAAGTGCTTCAATCATTTAGATGCTTTCTACTTTTCCGTATTTACAAAATTTTGTAACTTCAATCTGGGATGTATATTTTGTTACTATGCCAGGTTTATGCCTTGTTAAATTTATTAGAATATATTTTTTCACTCATAAGTCACTAACTATTTTCGCCGTGAAGGACAGTCTTGTAAAAACGTAATCTAAATATGAGTTTTTTCCCTCTAGAGTAAAATTATTGTCTTTGTGGTTCACGACCTTATGCAAATAGATGGACTATATCATCTACAATTATTCAGTAAATTATAAAAATGGTACTTGAGTCCATTTGTAAAGTTTCGCATAGTTTCAAATGAAAACACTTTTGCATGCACGAAGTTGGATATAAATTATGCCCCCAATCGACTGGAGTGCAACGTTGTCACGTCTTTTACTATTTCTTGACAGATTTTATTGAAACTTTTTGAATTTTAAGAAACTTTTTGTTAGTGAAGGAGATTGTGAATGTACTTGATAGTTGTGGGGCGTTTTTGTTAAATATTTAAGAACAACATATGAGGTCTGTCTGGAAATTATCCGATCTGGTGGTGTACCAGGAGTAAGAGTTCATTCTGGACCATGGCGATGATATCCCCTTCAAAGTGCTCTCCTTTAGAAGCCATAGTGTTTTATTTCCTCCACGCCGTAAAATCGTTTTTCTTTTAGAGAATACTTCAATTTGGGAAACATCCAGTAATCGCAGGAAGCCAGATCAGGACTGTATAAACGCAAAATTTACTCGAATTCCTGAGGCTTAACTATGAGGCTTAACGAAATTTGGATATAATATTCGTTCTTTTATTCTACTGGCCTTGAAACGTTTGCGTTCGGTTAATCTAAGACTGGAGGGGCCCCCACCTCTACCGTAATTCAGCAGTTCTTTTTTTTTATCATCGACGCTCATTGGCTGCCCCGTTTTTATATCGATGGGTCGCAAGTATGCAACTTTTTCAACTGAAAAGCGCGGGAGATTTTAAATCAATCATAATAATACAAATAAATACACTCGGCATTCCTAGAACTGCTGGACCACGCAGTATCTCAGCGCGTAGGGCGAGAGACGATGTCGACTCTCGTCTCAGAAGGGCCGAGTGCGTGAGTATTCAGTCGCGTATATTACACAATATGAGGCATTCGAAGTGAAAACGGTTCAGACGGTTTCGGCTTATTACGCAGTTGAAAAAGTCGCGGTCCGATAGACTGTATGCATGCAGCAGTGTTATTTAAGTGTCTTTTAGGTGTTTTTTCTTAGCGTACGACAATTTTCCAACTAAAAATTAATATTATAGAATCAAAAAACGACGCAAATATTTCGTGGAATAGTGAGTTTTGTGGCATGACGTCGATAGGTAGAAATGCCAGCCGTCAGGAAGGTTAGTGCATGGTACTGCAACTGCATACGACATTTTGGAGAAAATATCCGAAACGTGAAGGTAAGTTATAAAGGTCTTCATAGTAATCTTTTCAAGTGTAGAATACATTTGCGCAATTCTGTTTCTTCATCCTTTTATCGGTTGAAGACCTTTCAGTTTCACGAAATACAAGCAACTGTCCGAAATTTGAGGTTAGTGGCACTGTAACCGCAAATTTCGGACAGGTGCTTGCATTTCGTAACACTGAAAGGTCGTGAATCAACAAAAGAATGGAATCTGGCTGAGAAAATCCATTCTACACTTGAGAAATATTACTATTTGTACATTTATGACTTTTTCGTTTAAAATATTTTCTCGAAAAAGTTGTCTGTATTCCCACGACGGCATGTCAAAATACTCAATTCAAGGCTTCACGCTGTACGGGCTGTACGGCGTGGCCGTACAGCCCGTACAGGGACTGTGGTGGGAGATTACGAAACTGCGCAAATTGGAATAGGCGTGTATAGGGGGTGTAGAATAAGCGAACTGTAGAATAAAAGAAAGTTGACTGTAATTTTCTCTTGCTCTATTGTGTCATACAAAATTGACTTAATCTACGAGAAAGTAAATTAGAGGTTCCTTTCGTTTATATTGCATATTAATAATCAATCAACTAATTTATCCTTTACTCAAAAAAATGTCTAACTCTGATCTGCGCTGAAATTGATAGGCAATATTTTTACAGTATTGCCGTAGTTGTAGGTATGTATATTCAATATTGCAATATTTTATTTTATGCGACATAATGAAGGATGAGAAAATAATTTTTAATATGATTTATTTTTAATACTGCCAGCGCTGCCAATATAAATTCGGGTAACAAAAATTCATTTTTGAATCGGGACGTTTTTGACTTTTTTCTGAATCGGCACTTTTTTCGCTATTTTTCTGAAGCCAATCCTTCTGGTTTGGCTCGGACGATTTTGAGTTTGAGGTCGAATACTTGTTACGCAGAAATTGCTCGACCCACTGCTTCCTATACAGTATTGGCCTATTGCCCGCTTATAAGAAAATTATTTATATTCATTTATTTATATAATTTTAAGCATTTTGTGTCGTCGGATGTTCTAGTTGAGACCCTTACCTCGTTCGCTCTCTCTCGAAGGCGGTAAGAGAGTGGACTGACGAGTGATAGATGTTTGATCTTTGCTCTTACAGTGGACATGCCTGATTAACCGCGACTGAGTAATCAGCCACTCTCTCATATGCATAGTGTAACAAATTTTGCATGATTACTTATTTTATTTCTTACATTTTTTCCTGACAATCTGTACTAATTCTAAAAAAACAGTAAGGTACTTTATAACTTTTAATTTTATATCATATCGTGGAGACTGTCTTTTTGCTTGAATAATAATGAAATACCGTAAAATAGTTAAATAACAAAATATTCTACATTTTTTTCTATAGGTCATGAAGCTAACAAGGAGAGAAGGTGTCGGGGAAAAAGTACCAGAAGGCGCACAAGTTTCTATCAAATATATAGGTTACTTTGAATACCAGGATGAACCATTTGATTCGTCTTACTCTCACGGGTCTGGACCAGACGTTTTTCGCTTGGGGCAAGGACAAGTTATACCAGGATTAGAACTTGGGATCAGCACAATGAGAAAACACGAAATATCTGTTTTTCTTATTAAGGCAGACTATGCATATGGCCCATTAGGCTGCCAACCTCGAATTCCTCCCAATCAAGAGGTTTTGTTTGCAGTTTACCTTACTGATTTTGTCGATCATGGAACCGCCGAAACTTTCGAAAATATGTCTGTTGAGGAACAAAAGTTATTTTCTGTCGTCAAAAAGCGTGTTTTGACTCTGATGGTTAATGGTAATGAGAACTATAAAAAAGAGAAAACAAGACAAGCGATAAGAGAGTAAGTATATTTAATTATTTGTTTAAAAAATGTGAAGTATTTTTTAGTAAATTAAAATATAAATCGACGAGTCTATTGTAGCTAGAGGCTTTATGCGAATTTTTTGGATACGTCCTGCTATGATATGAATGTGTGCTAAAGAATTAAAAAAATTTCTTTCTATCTTTAGTCACGTTTAAATCATTTTCCTTGCTGCCAATACATATATTTCCCTAGCTGCTCTTGGGAACAACTGTGACACCACCAAACCTAGTTGCAAATGTGGTTCAAAACGATCGAACGGACAAAGCAGCCAAAAATGGGTCGGCAAACAGTGCCGATCGCCCTAGAGTTCGGGTGCTGACTGCTACTATGCCAACGTTATCCCTGTTCGCAGAGGTTACATGGCACGCATGCACACTCTGTGGTGCCAGAAACACCCAGAGCTTCCGCACGTTTTGCAACAGTCATTACGAAATCGCGTTGGCATACACTTACGAATAGGAGATGTACGAGTACGTTTCCTCAACCGCTGCAAGAAACAGTCAGAAGACGAAGAATAGGAAGCGACATTAAGACCAATCACGGGAAGCAGCCATCCCTTAAGAGATGATGGTGTTATCAGGACAAGAAGGAACATTAAGATCCAGATTTCTCCTGAGTCCCAAGATCTGGCTGAAATTAATGCCACCCTTCGTGAGGATCTCTTGGTGGAGTCCGACCTCTGGACCATCAAGTTCAGTTTATTTTGCGGCGAAAGCCTTGGCTGATTCAAATCGAATGCTAAAACTGAAGATGGATAAAAGGACCAAACGATGCTTGCATCAACTGAACAAGAAGAATGGCTGCGCAAGACAGAATATGTCCCGTGTTCAGTGTATGTTCGGTAGGGTGGTTCTTATTTATACATGGCAGAATTAAAAAAAAAAATATTTATCCTCTCTTATTCCCCAGTTTTGTTTGAATGCCCAAAAAAGCTGTAAATTTGAGCGAAAAAATTTAGGGGTCAACTTTTTGTAAATCTAATATTTAAACGCGATAATATGTAACAAATAATTTCGTATTTCAGATATTGTTCAGAATTCGTCAGAGAAAAATTTGAATGTTACGTATTATTGCGGTTTATTAACTCTCCATCATTATTTTGTTCATAAATAATCATGAATTGGGAATCTAAGATTACTCATTCATCTATTAACTAATTTGCAATTGTTGAAATATTTTTTTTCCAGGTAAGTCGCGAAATGAAAGTATTTTCTAGACGTTATGAGTTCTCCAATCAGTGATACGAATGAAGTAATTTGTTCAAATAGTTTTGCTATTATTTAAATAATTATTATTTATTCAAGTATATAGTTTACCAAAAAAATGCAGGACAAATATTTCATCTCACCAAATTTTCGACTGATTTTAATATTTTTAAGTACTACTTTGTATTATAAGAATACTCGTAAATGTTTAAACAAATTCAAATTGCCTAAACAGTTTCTTTAAACAATTGAAAATAAGTTAAGAGATTACTAGGTATTCTTAAGTTATCGTTTAATGATTATTTATGATTAAAGAAACTTTTGAAAGGCGTTAATAAACTGCAATATTAGGTAAAATTCAAATTGGTCACTTATGGAGTTTTCTTTGGGCCCCCACAAGAGTTGCTTAAAGTCATTCATCCTTAAAATTTATGATTTATTCTTATTCTCGAATTCTGAACAATATACTAAAATAGGGAATTATTTGTAACGTATCATCGCGTTTAAATATTAGATTTACAATAAGCTGAATTTTCTCCATGTTAAATCAATGGGAAACTTTATGGTCATTGTGTGACCCCTAAATATTAACATATTTCGCTCAAATTTGGAGATTTTTTTGGCATTCCAACAAAACTGGGAGGTAAGAGCAAAGAAATTCGAAAAGTGAAAAATAAGGGCCACCCTAATGTTCGCACACGAACTGAGGATCTATCATCACACACTGAACAAAAAAGCTGCTGACAATCAAGCAGCATATTGTTGGCACAAAAGGGGGTTATCTGACGCAAGGCGCAAAATACAGAACAAGGAGGGGTGGGTCAGGGAAAATTAACAGTTTCTCGTGGAACCATCGCTCTTCTTCGACGATCTCCCTGTTGCTGTCAAACATCCGTCTAAGCCCGAGGAGGTCGAGGCTTTTTGGAGGGAGATTTACTAGGTTCGATACCCATTAAATGAACAGGATAAGAATTCAATTCGCTTTAGGAAGCTATGCGAAGTCCTTATAACATCTGAGGATGTATGTCGGCAAATCCATGCCGAAGAGATACAGAAAGTTTTAAGGGAAACGAAGAACTTATCTGCTTCAGGACAAGATAGTATCAAGAACTTCTGATTAAAGAAGTTTACTTCTACACGCCAGCATCTGGCCTGAATCTCCACCTCATATTTCAAGTCGGAGACGCCCAGTCCGCAGTTGCTGGTGTTAAGACGCACTGTATTCCCGCCGAAGAAAGGCGATTTGTCCAACACAGGAAACTATGCAGTTCTCCTGGGTTCCTCTGTTGCGACAAAAATCTTCAAGCGCGGACTTCTAAATCTCCAATGTCTTTATAATCGAATTATCCGGGGTATTGCTTATATCGTCGTTTTATGTTCCTCATAGTCATACCCGCGTACCATAAACATGCCGAGGCGAGATTGATGCAGAGGACTGTCATCTTTGGGTCGCTCCGTATTCTCAAGGGTATGTTGCCGGCCACGGATGTAAAAGTATACTTTTACGGAGTGCGCGCATGCGCTTTTGGTCCAAGTGGCGACGCTCTCCTGGCTCTCTCTTCTGACGCATGCGCGGTACATATGACTTATGTTTGTACACTGTACAATACATTTGTGTAGAGCATGCCAACAGGCAACACGCAGCGACACGTGAGTCAGATTGCACGAAAGTCCGAGTGTTGCGTCAACCGATAACAATTACTTTACGTGTCGCGATGGCAAGTCATAATCAAGATGGAGACTTTATGCAGTGCGCAGCACCTCACATGTCTATAGTATGACCGAAATCAAGCTCACGTGAGACATTTAATGTTATGTTTAAGTTTAGTTATAATTATTCAAAATAATTGTTGTATTTTTCCTTGCGGAGGACTTCGCCTTTCGAAGCCTCCACGGGGGCTCCTCTCCGGGCCCCTTCGCCCCCCAATTAAAGCTTCACACTCGACACCTACTCGCATACGAAAACCATTCCGTTTTTGCATAAAATATAGTGTGTCACTCCAGAGCAAACCTATGATGGCCTTGGACGTCAAAGGTGTGGTTTGCTGAGTCGTAACACAATATACTATTATGTTCTACATACGTTTTTAAATAGATTTTTGCTGATTTTAAATCCGAACTAAAAATGTCAATATTCAAAATGGCGAATACAATATGGCATATCATAATTGTAAAAATTGAACCGATTTCATTAAAATTTGTTACTTGGGGGTTTTCGGGTCGCTGATTTCAAATCCGAACACAAAATGTCAACATTTAAAGTGGCGGATGATAATTGTAAAAAAAAGCGATTTGACTAAAAATTGCTACACGGGTGTTTTTCGGGTCGCTGATTTCAAACCCGAAGTCAAAATATCAAAATTCAAAATAGTGAATCCAATGTGGCGCATATATTATTATTATTATTATTATTATTATTATATCATTAAGCCGTTTCCCTTTCGGGGTAGGCGTCAATTGCTCGGTTGGAAAGTAGTAGTGTGTGGATGGGTATATAGGTATAGGGTAGATAGGCATATAGGTGAAAGGTATAGATATTTTAGATTGATCTAGAATTCTCGTGTTATTTATTTAAATAACACGTTCATTCCGCAGCACTGCTACGACCCAGGTTGCTGATCAATTTCTCTAGCGATCACCCCACGTGGAGAGCCTCACAAAATTGTTATGTGTGGTTCCCCACTTGGGCCCATTAGTATCCAAGGTCTTTGTTTCAGGCTTCATTCACTCTACTCACATTCTTTTTATAAACTATTTGTCGCCAAACTTTTCTGTCCTGGCGTACTGCTCTAGTTTCCTTCACGTCCATGCATTTTTTCATGCAAGCTCTCGTGTTTTTATGGCTTCTTATGTCTCTTCGGATTAATATCTCATTCACAGACTCTATCCATGCTTCCGGCGGTCTACCTCTGGGCATTCTGCCATTTACTTTACCTTTATACACCTGTTTGGTCAGTCGTTCATCTTCCATTCTTTCAAGGTGTCCGATCCACCTTAACTGATTTCTTTCACATATATCAACTAGTGTTTCCCCTGTACCACATTCTTTGAGGATTATCTTGTTTCGGACTTTGTCCGCCAGTGTTTTCCCGCATATTGTGCGCAGAGGTTTCATGCCAATCGTGTTAATTGTACTCATGTCCTTTTCTTGACATGTCCATGTCTCGCTACCGTATTTTACAGCCGATACAACTAAGGATTTATATAGGTCATTTTAGTTTCTTTTGATTTGTTTTTATTTCTGAGAATGGACCCTGCTCTACCGATAACCTTCTTACCCTCAATAATTGTAAAAATAAAACCAATTTTACTAGAAATTGCTACACAGGCGTTTTTCGGGTATTATGGATATTTATTTTTTCTGAAAATGTTTGGATAGAAAATTCAGTCAACTTTTAACAAAAGGATCATTTTCAGTAATTTATAGTAACCGCAATGGCATAGCACCAGTTTCATTTACTAAATAAACAATGTTTTAACTTGACACGTATCAACAGTTATTTCTGTTTGGCAGTCTTACTAAAAAGATATTTCGTTGTAAGTTAAATTAAGTGTAATTGGATTTAAAAAAACAAGCATTGTTAGTGATTTCAATGTACCCACACGCATACATAGTGCAAGCTACACAGAGCTGAAGCAACTTTTAATGATGCAGAAAAATACTCCCGTGTTCTTGAATTAGCCGCAAAAATATTTGATATGACGTTAGCACGCCACGTTATATCCGCCATTTTGTATCTTGACATTTGGACGTCGGATTTGAGATCAGCAATCCGAAAACACCCGCGCAGCAATTTTGAGTCAAATCGTTTTTTTTGACAGTTATCATCACCCATATTGCATTCGCTGTTTTGAACTTCGATATTTTCAATTCGGATTTGAAATTAGCGACCTGAAAACCCCACGAGTAACAATTTTTAGTGAAATCGGTTTACTTTTTACATTTATGATCATATTGGATTCGCTATTTTGAATTTTGATATTTTTAATTCGGATTTGAAATCAGCGATCCCAGAATGGAAAGAATTTTCCAGGTCAACTTTTTTTTACACTTTTTCTATGTTTTCCTATATTTGCAAAAGATTTATCTTCAATTTAAAAAAAATGTATCCCTCTAGGTGAGTGGTCGGCAAACTACTTTCGCGCGGCAGCCTTAGCTGCCGTGGCGGGTGGAGTCAAGATCTCGTGGCAGTACCTGCTGCCATCTCACAATGAGCCCCGGCCGAGAAAAGCTAATACAACCGAACCCTACGCAGGAGAACCATAGCGTTGACGAACAAAGCAAGGCAGGCGAAAAAAATTTCTTGGGCCAACCCTGCGCTGACCTGAAAAGCGAGCAAAAAGTTTGCAGACCATTGCTCCAGGTCATTCCCATCAAAATTCTACGATCTACAAAACCGCCCATAGTATGTCGTAGGCAGTTAGCTGAAAGCCTGGGCCATAGTAAAGATCCTTCAATTAAGTGTTACCTTTTCTGTAATGCTCTGCGGTTTATTCAGGCTAATGGAAAACATTCAGGCCATTTCTCTAATGGCCTAGAGGATTTTGGGCCAAAAGAAATACCTAAAACTTAAGCTTATAATTAGTCCAACGGCCTGGTTGAGTCAGGCCGATAGAATAATTTTCAATCAGTGGTCTTACTGCCTTGACCATGTCAGGCAATTAGAAGAATAAATTTAGTATCCGTAACAATAGGAAACTTTATTTCGTTTTGTAACTCGTATAGAGTTTAAAATTAAAATACATTTGATATCGTTTATGACAATTCTGATCCATGAAAGACTATGAAAATATAAATATCAAATACATAAATACGTTTACAGAAAGCGTAATAGAATTTCTGTCCGTCCGTCTGTTGTTTACCACTCCTAGCCGGAAGCTTTTCTTTTAGTCCGATTTTCCTCGGCGATGCCTCAAATTGAAGCTCTCGGCATGTAGAAGTGCGATAAAGAATAGAATTTAATATGCTATAGAAATTTCGCTTTTCAGGCCCCTTTTTGGAAGCTTTTCTTTTAATCCGAATTCCCCTTGGGCACGGCTGAAAAATAATGTCTTGTCATGTCATGTCCCCCAAGTCGATGTGGTTTTTCTGGGGAACTCGTTTTCATTATTTGTACCATTCTAACAGTTAGTTTGTCGAATTTCAGAACAAATTCTGCAAGTTTTAGCATGCATTACGTCGCGTGTTAGCTATTTTGCATCGCTGATGTAATGTATGATTTTGAATCATAAAGTGAAAGTTGGTGTGGAGATATGATAGGGAACTTTAAGAAGGTACAAAAAATGTTCAAAAGTGTTTAAAAAATGATTAAAAGTGTTCAATGTTGGCCAAAAAATGTCATTATAAAGTATTTAAAAAAATCGAAAGTAGGGGCAGAGATGAGGTGGGAGATTGCCGATCTAATGGAATAAGAGAATATCAGAAAATGTGAAAAACATGCGCTGATAATTGCGCCCTCTTGGCGGATGCACCTAGGAGTTACTTTAAAGGTGTACGTTGCGCGTCGGTAAATGATTGACCCTCAGGGTACGGACTATAAAAAAGTCCCGATCCGTACGGACATGGGTTAGCCTAACCCGGCAACTTTGATCGACTGCGAATCAGTCTGTAATTGATCAATCATAACTGATTTTTTTTCAATTAATCGTAAATTTTCTCAGAAATA
>CAKNWT010199675.1:0-10394 GCA_932066315.1 Andricus coriarius | reverse complement strand
GGATTGAAAATTCATCTTTTATGGTAGAAAAGTCATCCTTCTTGGTTGAAACTTTATCTTTCTTGTTTGAAAAGTAACTTTTTTGTTAAAAATTCAACTTTTATCGAAAAAATTCGTCTTTTTGGCTTGAAAAATGTACCATTTGTTTTTTAATGCAACTGTTTGGTTGAAAATTATTTTTTTTTTTAATCGTCTTCTTGTGATGAAAATTCATCTCTTTGGGTAGAAAATATTTTCTGCAATATATTTCGGCTTGAAATCTTAGGGGGTAGGGGGAGGTAAAAAAGCCCAAACTTGGTTACGTAGGTCGTAGTTTATGGATGGCCCATTACTGGAAAAATTTTCTGTGTGACAAGAAAGTGGCTTGGTGTCGTCAGGCCTTCACAAAAAATACCCTGGCGGTGCCAGGCCCCGCCAGGCCTCGACTACACCACTGCCCTTCACGAAAGAAAGATCGTAAAAATTCTGCAGAAAAAAACGCAAAATATTTTTAATTGTTATTTATTTATTTAAAATTCAAATTCATAAACAGATTCGAATTCAAAATTGTACATGCTAAATAAATAATTATCATAAGGAAATGAAATTTCAGAATGTGATTATTGCAAGCATACATCCGCAATTTTTCTTTTAGAATGCATGTTAATCTGGGTGGAAACTGACAGGGAAAACCGAAATTAGCAGTGTTTTCTTTTATATAGCGGGAATTTTCATCATTCTTTTTTTACTTTTGCAATAAATATGGTCTTACTATTTGACAGAAAATGTGTTTGGAATAGTGTTTAGTGGTATCAACCATCTCCGCTGAAATATCGAATATCATTTTATATATTTAAGATTTTAAAGTTAATGCTCCTTTCAAAAACGAAATTTCTTTTTATACTGTGATAACTGGTTGATGCATGATTTTCTATCGAAAATTTATATTTTAGATTATCGATCACAAAAACGCGAATATTTTCTAAAATATAATCGACAACATGGGCCCTTTTCTAGCGAAACGTCAAAATTTATATTATGAAATAACATCAGTTGCTTCCTTGCTAAAAATGTTGACTATGGTTTATTAAATCACAGACTTGGTAATATTTTCGCTATTCCCCTCTTTTCCTTATTTTTAAGAATTCCTTTTCATCCTCTGTTTTCAAGAAAATTTCCCCCTTTTTTTTTGCTCAAATGATAACTGAATTAATAGAACCCAATATGAGAATCTGACTATTTTTGTTTAAAAGCTAATTTTTTTGATTTTAAAGTCTATTATTATATTTTTGGTTCAGTATTCATCTCTTTTGGTCGAAAACTCAACTGCTTTGTTGCCTGTCATCTTTTTGGATAGAAAATTGGTCGTTTTGAATTGAAAATTTATCTTTTGTTAGAAAAGTTTTCTTTTTTGGTTGAAAACTCATTTTTTATGGTGGAAATGTCTGCTATTATATTTTTGGTCTAGAATTGATCGATTTTGGTAACAAATTCTTCTATTTAGTGGAAAATTTCATTATTTTGTCGAAAATTCAAGTATTTTCTTAAAAATGATCTTCTTTGGTTGAAAGTTTATTCTTTCTATTTGAAAAGTCTGTTATTGTATTTTGGGTTCGGAATTAATCTCTTTTAATAAAAAACTTCTACTATTTGATTGAAATTTTTTTTTTTAAATTCGTCTTTTTGGATTGAAAATTCATTCCTTTGAATTGAAAATTCATCTTTTGGCAAAAAACTAATCTTTTTGTTTAAAAATTCATCTCTTTTGGTTACAAAGTTTACTATTTGGTTGAAACTTCAACTATTTACATGAAAAGTCATCTTTCTTGGTCGAAAATTCATCTGTCTTGTTGAGCATTAGTCTCTTGGGATAGAAAATCCGTCATTTTTGATAAAATATTCATCCTTTTGATTTGAAAATTTATCTGTTGGTAGCAAGGTCATCTTTTTTGGTTGAAAATTCATCTTTTATGGTTGAAAGTTAATTATTTTTTATTGATAAGTCTACTATAATATTTGGTCCAGAATCCATGTCTTTTCGTCAAAAATTTTACTGCTTTGTTGAAAATTTAATTCTTTTGTTATAAATTAAAATATTTACTTTAAAAGTAATTTTTTAGACGAAAATGCAACTTTTTTGTTGAATATTCATCTCCTTTTCTTTGAAAGTTTAACTATTTGTTTGTAAATTCATTTTTCTTGGTTGAGAATTAACTTTTTTGTTGGAAATTCATCTTTTCGGGGTTAAAAATCAAATGTTTTCTTAAAAATTCGACCTTTTAGCTAGAAAACTGAACTCTTTTGTTAAAAAATCGTCTTTTTGGGTTAAAAAATGATGTTCTTTTTGGTGAAAATTCCACTATTTTGTTGAAATTGCAATATATTTCAACTTGAAATCATAGGAATATGGTACCTACTATTATCTTGAAAAATGATCCTATTTCCTATGTTTTGGAGAATTTGGGGCTGTGAAGTCTGAAATCATTTTTACAATAATTTACATCATATATTATTAAAAACGCACCGAAAAAAGTTTTACGTGAATTATTATCCTTCCATTCAAAAGTTTGTCATTTATTTAAAAAGTTAAAAATTCTTCTCAGAAAGAAAGTTCATTAATAAAAACATTATTGGGGATTCACGAAATTGAATTGAAAGAATCAAATATTATGTTTTTAAAAATGATTATTTCACGAGGAGAAGATAAAAGGAGGAAAGAAGAAAAAGAGAAGAGACGAAAATAAAAGAAAAAAGAGAGAAATAGAAAGGATGTCGAATAGAAGGGAAGAAAATAAGAGAAGAGAAGATAAAAAATGAAAAAATGAGAGAAGAGAAAATTAAATTTTCTTACTCTTCCTTTTCTTCTACTCTTCCACTCCTCTACTCTTATCTTTCTCTTCTATGCTATTCTGCATCTTTTCTTCTCTTTCATTACTCTTCAATTCCTGTTCTTCTTCTCTTCTGTTCTTTTTTTTTTCTTCCCTTCTATTCTACTTATTTTCTATTTATCTCATTCTTCTCTTATTCCTCCTTTATTTTCCTTCTCTCATTGCTCTTCTCTTCTCTCTTACCTATTATTTTTTATTATTTTCGCCACAAAAATCGCTGTTTGCAGTAGAATTCAAGTGTGTCCTGTATATCAACGACAGGGATCCTTCCTTTAGATTTATTTTATTATATAGAGAAGATATAAAAGAAAGAAAATTTGTTATGTCGATTAATCTTCGGTAAGCCTAGAAGCATAATTTGGTAGTACAGGATCAGCTATCCCCAAATGTTATGCGTTATGGTAACGGGAATGGGACTTGAGCCGCTTTAATCGGATTCGCATGACGTGTCTGCTCTTCGCTGCAAGTGCATATTCCTTTATACTTTATAGGAAGGTAGAAGTGGTGGAATAGCTGAAGCGGGAGCGATGACCAGATGCGCGTGTGGTGCGAAGAGCGAGGGTATTATGGCCTTTCGGATATAATATTCGGTCAATCAGCACACTATAGTTTTTTAAGCTTTTCCGTATGTCTTATTCTTCAAATATTTCTACCAATATCCCAGCTGACGCGACGCTGACTCTAACGTTCGATCACAAGTTTTCTAAAGTGGCAGTTGTTCCAAATAGAATTAGAAAAGTTTCTTTCATAAATACCGGATATCCGATATTTTAGCCCGAAAATTAATCTTCTCAGGTCATAGATTTCACGCAGAAACAAAACATTTAAATATTCCTGTGATCGTTTTTTTGTTCTCACAGCATTGTTTTCTCAGATTAAGATTTGGTGATTAGTCTCGTGATAGAAAATTAATTTTTATTCAAATACTAATACAATATACGTAAAGATTCAACTATTTATTTATTTTTCTTTTATTTACCTTGCTAGCATTATGTGCGCGCGGCGTGCGTGTAACATTGCTCTACCACGTAATATATAATAAAATGAAATAAGATAAATAAAGAATTGGAATAATAAGATGTTTTGATTTCACTATTTAATAATATTCTGGTTGAGAAATAATATGAATTCCACTAATTGTAAGAGTGGCTTTTGAATTATATGGTGTAGTTAATAAACACAGAAAAAACGGAGGTTTCCATTGGAACCAACTTGTGGTTCCAAAGGAGCTGCAACAAAAAGGAACCCTTCTTGCTGAAAAGGAACCCAAAACGATGAATTAGTTCCAATGGAGACTCTATTTGAACCTCTGAACGGGCGCAATTTTAATAGAGCCTATTTTTCGGTTTGCCCACTTCGAAATCTTATCTAATTAATAACGCAACTTTCACTTTAAAGCAAACATACTTTTAAACATAAAGGCGTATTCATATGCAAAAAACTTGTCGTCTTAAGTCAACGGTCGATAACTGTAAATCGATCCCTAACTTACCAAGCCCACTTTGAAAGCGTTCTGTATGTGAATGCACCTTGATTTTGTTCACTTCAAGGTCTCTAAAAGGAACCCTTTTGGGTGTCTACAGGCTTCTATTGGAGCTCAAGTTCTAAAAGATACCAACTTTTATTTAAGCCGCAACTTCAGTGAATCCCCAATTTTTTTGTGCAATTATAATTTTTCTGCTTTGGCGTATAAGGTACTATGGCTCTGACAATTAAATTACGAATCTTGATCGACGTATGAGAATCGTGATCCTCATGTTAAAGTCTTTATTCTCATGTGAGAATGTTGATCGTCATACGGAGTCTTGATTTCCCCATGAGATTCATGATCCTCATGTTAAAATCTTGATTGTCATATGAGAATCTTGATCGTCATACGAGAGTCTTGATCGACGTATGAGAATCTTGATGCTAATGTTTAAATTTTATTTTTCATATGAGAATCTTGATCGTCATACGAGAGTCTTGATCGATGTATGAGAATCTTGATCCTCATGATGAAATCTTGATTTCCATATGAGAATCTTGATCGTCATATGAGAATCTTGATCGACGTCTGTGAATCTTGATTGCCGTATGAGAAGAAGATATTGGTTAAATTTATTTGAAGTTTATTTAACTTTATTTGAACTTTAATAAAAAAATTAATAAATGTATAAAAATCTTGATCCTTATGTGAAAATCTTGATTTTCATAATATGAAAATATATGTAATATATCTCATATTATGAGAATCTTGATCATCATACGAGATACTTAATCTACGTATGTGAATCTTGATTGCCGTATGAGTATCATGACCCTCATGTTAAAATATTAATTGTCATATGAGAATCTTGATCGTCATACGAGAGTCTTGATCAATGTATGAAAATCTTGATCCTTATGATGAAATCTTGATTTTTATATGAGAATCTTGATCGTCATACGAGAGTCTTTAGCGACGTATGTGAATCTTGATCCTCATGTTAAAATCTTAATTTTCATATGAGAATCTTGATCTTCATACGAGAGTCTTGATCGACGTATGTGAATCTTGATTGCAGTATGAGAATCGTGATTGACGTAGAAGAATCTTGATCGTCATACGACAGTCTTGATTTCCCCATGAGATTCATGATCCTCATCTTAAAATCTTGTTTGTCATAGAGAGTCTTGATCGTCATACGAGATTCTTAATCGACGTATTTGAATCTTGATCCTCATGTTAAAATCTTGATTTTCATATGAGAATCTTGACCGGCATACGAGAGTCTTTATCGACGTCGGTGAATCTTGATTGTAGTATGAGAATCATGATTGACTTATGAGAATCTTGATCTTCGTTCGAGAGTCTTGATCGACGTATGAGAATCTTGATCCTCATTTTAAAATCTTGTTTGTCATATGAGAATCTTGATCGCCATACGAGAGTCTGAATTGACGTATGAGAATCTTGATCCTCATGTTAAAATCTTGATTTTCATATGAGAATCTTGATCGTCATACGAGAGTGTTGATCGATGTTTGAAAATCTTGATCCTCATGATGAAATCTTGATTTCTATATGAGAATCCTTATCGTCATACGAGAGTCTTGATCAATGTATGAAAATTTTGATCCTCATGATGAAATCTTGATTTTCATATGAGAATGTTGATCATCATACGAGAGTCTTGATCGACGTATGAGAATTTTGATCGACGTATGAGAATCTTGATCCTCATGTTAAAATGTTAATTGTCATATGAGAAACTTGATCGTCATACGAGAGTCTTGATCGACGTATGTGAATCTTGATTGCCGTATGAGAATCATGATCGACTTATGAGAATCTGGATCGTGATACGAGAGTCTTGATCGACGTATGAGAATTTTCATCGACGTATGAGAATCTTGATTCTCATATTAAAATGTTAATTGTCATATGGGAATATTGATCGTCATACGAGAGTCTTGATCGCGTATGAGAATCTTGATCGTTATATGATAATCTTGTTTGTATAACATGAGAATATTGATCGTTATATGAGAATCTTCATTGTATAACATGAGAATTTTGATCATCATATGATGTATTGAAATCTTTAGCGACGTATGAGAATCTTGATCGACGTATACAAATTTAGATATACGTATAACTATTTTGATAGACGAATGAGAATTTTAATGTTTACGTTTCCTACGTCTATAACCTTGTTTCAAATAATATATAATAGAGTCCTGATTAAATTACAGTGTACTTAATATTAAAAAATACAGTAAACTTCCACTTATTTGAACTGCCACTTATTTGAACTTCCGAATATTTGAACACCCCTACACGCACCTATTTGAACTTGTCACCTCACACCACGGTCCCTGTACGAGCTGTGAGGTCACGCATGCGTCAGTGGCTGACTTATTAAAAAAAGAAGCCCGAAAAGCGGGAAGCCTTGAATTGAGTATTTTAGCATGACGTCATGGGTATGCAGACAACTTTTTCAAGAAAATATTCCAAACGTTAAAGTAAGTCGTAAATGTACGAATAGTAATATTTCTCAAGTGTAGAATCTAGTTTCTCAGTCATGTTCCATTGTTTGTCAAATGACGACCTTTCAGTGTGACGAAATACAATGAACTGTACGAAATTTGTGGTTAGTGGCACTCAAACCTCAAATTTCGGAAAGTTGATTGTATTTCCTGACACTGAAAGGTCGTCGATCAACAAAAGAAGGGAACATGACTGAGAAAATAGATTTAACACTTGAGAAATATTACTAGTAAGACCTTTAGCACTATCACTAACCTTCCTGACGGCTGACGTTTCCGCCTAGCCTAGCATGGCCGCGACCGCATGTCGCACTACTCAATATGACATGAAATATTTGAGTCGTTGTTTGATACTATTATGTATATTTTTAGTTGGCAAATTGTCGTAGGTCAACAAAAACACTTGAAAAACAGTGACATCATGCATGAGGCGCTAATGCGTCTCAGTGATGCTAACGGACCGCGACTTTTTCAACTGCGCAAATCAGGGCCGTCTGAAACGTTTCCAATTGGAATACATAATATTGCGCAATCTTCACATGTGAGTACCCGCGTTCTGCGTCTTTGTACATACGCTGCTGGTGTTTTTCATACAAGAGACGCAACCGACTCTCGCCTCTTGATCTGAGAAACTGCGTGGGCCAGCAGTTCTAGGAATGTCTGGTGTATTTATGTGTAGGGTACTATATTAGACAGGAATATGCAACCGCCATATTGGTTCCTGGACAGTTTGCGGGAAACAATGCGATAAGCATGTCGTGTGTTTTAGTTAAAAATTAAGTTTAGAACATAATAAAAATGGTCTGCTGTAGTGCTCCAGTTTGTAGAAACAGAAGCGAAGATGGTTTTAAGCTTTACCGTTTTCCACTAGGACAAAGCGAAAGACTAGAAAGATGGATTATAAATTGTAGGCGCGATAAATAGAAACCGAATTCTAATGCAAGATTATGCGAAGTAAGTACCCTTATTTATCACTAAAACAATATAATTTAAATATCTGGGGTCTGAAGTTTATGATTATATGTAATTAAATTGCCTGTGAGCATTTTTTTGGTATGTTAAAGCGAAATAAGATCCAGAAAAAAGTAAGGTTAGGAACCCGTTTTTCTACAGCACGACACGCACGTTGACCACGCAAATAACGAAGACATTCGATATCAAGTTAGCTATTTTGAATTTCGCGGGGAACCAAAATGGTAGCTTGCATATTCCCATCTAATATAGTACCTTATTTATGTGTATTGTTATTGATAGTATTTACTGATTTCCAATCGACTCGCGCTTTTTTGGTACATGCGTAGTTGAAAAAGTTGCTTGCAGGGGGCACATCGATACAAAACCGGAGCAGCCAATGATCGTCGCTTGATAAAAATAACATAATGACTCGCGGTAGAGGTGGGGGCCCCTCCAGCGTTCAACTAATTGGTCTGGTACGTTTCGAGACCGTTCAAATAAGTGAAGTTCACTGTATTTAGACTAATCAAATAAGAAGTTTTCTACAAATCATAAGTGACCGACATCTCTCTAATTGAATTAGTGAAATCTTACTAATTCAGATTTAGAAAGTGAATTTTTTAAATATACCTTGAATTTAAATCTATTTATCTTAACTTTTATCAAATCAGTTAAATTGAAGTGAACACTTAGATTTTAAGCACAAAAGCAGTATTCAACTGAATTTAATTGGATTTTTGTTAATTTCTTGGATTCCTTTGAAATCATTTGAATTCTTTTAAATTTCTGTCAAGTAACTTGAATTCTTTTCCATATGCTTCAACTAAAATCAATTGAATATTTTTGAACTCTTTGAATTTCTTTGGATTCAGTTGAAATTTATGAATTCATTTAAATTTGACTGAATTAAGGGGAATTTTTGTTAATTTTTTCGATTCTTGGAATTCAGTTGAATTGAATTGAATATATGTCTATTCCTTCGATTTTTTTCATTTCACATGATACTTTTTAAACTCACTTAATTTTTCGGGTTTCGTAGCCCCGGACATACTCCAAGAAAAAGTCTATTAACAGTAAAATTACGTTCCTTTCAGAATGCGTCCTTTGAAATTAAGAAGATTTCTTTTGTCCATCAATAGAATCGTTTCACTATTTAAATACTTATCCGTTACATGCAGAACGAAAGTAGTTTTACTGATAAACGATTTCTTTTGACTTTTTAAAAAGAATTTCTTTAACTATTAAAAGAATTCATTTGTTGGCTAGCGGAGAAAGTGCGCTTGCCCATGATTGAATGTCGTTCAGCAAAACATTGGAAGGTACGTGTACTGAAAAACAAATTTTTTATCCAGATAACCTCAGTTTTCATTGCTTTTGTATACGCTTTTGACAATCGAACTATAAATGATGTTTTTATTGCTTTTGTCACTCGAAAGTTCGTAAGACGTTCTTTGTGGAATAATTGTGTAAAGCGTCCTTAAATTTCATTAAATGTTATGTTTTTTATCCAAAATATAGGTAGACCTCAAAATCGCAATTTTTTTATTTAGATATAATAAAATCTAAAAAATTTTCTCTGTTGTATTAAAGCAAGGGATAAAATAATTATTGCATGCACCCAAAAAATAAAATAAGACTGTAATAAGACGCAAGAAAATGTACAGTTTTCCAATCAAAATATTTAAGCGAACCAAAGTGCATTTGAAAGGGCAAGGCTTATACTTTAAGTTATTTCTGTCTGTAATTTTTCGAAAAAAAATATCGCGATGCTACATAACCTCAAATATAGGCCAAATCGCGATTTTCGCACTGTTAGGTTAGGATATCTCAAAACCCTGACGCGATACAGCAATTCTTATGCCAGATTCGGATTCAGCGCACTCAAAACCTTCAGAAAAGTATACTCTGGTTTCTGGTTCTGACATTTGGTAAAATTTTGTCGGCCTGTGTAATTATCGACTTTATATTTACATTCACCGAAATTCGTCTTTTGTACATTTCTTGCACGTAATATCATGCAATAAGTTTTCTTTTAACGTTCACTGAGAGAACAGGTTTGGATATGGGACCCTTATTTCATTTGGACCTAGGCTCTTGGATGTGGGAGCACTCGAGATCTGATAACAGACTTATAACTTGGTTTTAAGATCCAAAGACATTCAGAAATTACATCCATGTCAAGCTTTGGATGGGATATCCAAAGGTATAAATGCTGCACTCTACGGTATAGCTCATACACCCTTCGTTATAGTGGCGCGCTAGTGATGCGAGAGTGAGCGATTGGAGCCAGGTTCAGACGCTAGCATAGACGAGCGTAAGCTTTCTGTAGCGACGCCTACGCACTACGGTTTAAATATTGTTAAAAAAAAAAGATATAATAACATCCAGCTTTTTTCGGATTGTTTTTTTAAATTGTGTAATGAAAGAGGAAAACTTCAAATTAAGATCCAAGCCGGCCTCGAGGCCTACGTCGAAGTTTTCAAAGGTGAGTAGTTTATTCACTCAGAAAAAAGTTTGTTTTACTGAAAGAAAATTTCTTTGAATCAAAGAAAAATATGTATT
>CAKNWT010199673.1:0-12752 GCA_932066315.1 Andricus coriarius | reverse complement strand
AAAAAAAAGTCGCAAAAGTTTAAGGGGCCCACAGGACCCCTTATTTCCCATAGCATGATTTTGAAATTGAATTGACGCTTTTTTATAAAAGTAAAAGGTACAAATGTCTAAGGGGCTCATTGGGCCCCTAATTCCCGATAGCATAATTTTTAAACTTAATTGCCGATTTTTTGTATGAGAAAAACTTACAAAAGTCTGAGGAGCTCACTGGACCCCCCACTCACTCGGGGTCCTTAGGCCATGGCCTATCTTGGCCTACTGGTTAATCCAGCACTGCGTCGATCTAAAGTGCAAAATGGATAATGACAAAGTATTTCTATCGTTTCCTAATAAACTGTCACATTGACATGATAGAAAAAGTTGCGAAACAAAAAACAAGCGAAAATTGAGCGGAAGCATAGGAGTTTTAGTGTGGACAGAATGGATGAATTCTAGGTTATTATATATAATTGATTTTTTTTAATTTTCTTATAATTAACTATTTATCATTAAAAATATGTAGCGATTCTCGAAAATTGGTGCATCTTCGGTAATTGGTGGATTTATCCAATTGTTGAAATGTATTTGAATTGATTGAAACGTACCACCTATTTAAGGTAGTTAAACTTCAAGTGTTATCGCGGCTTTTGAAACAAAATCGAGAACCAATGCAGAGAATAAAGCTTGTAATCAAGATCCAACGCATGCTGAAATAATTTGCAGATTTTTCAAGGGCACATAAGTAAGTACGTGAATGCCCCATAGGTTTGATGAAGACTCCCGACTAAACCTAGAGTTCGATTTGAATCGGTAATGGTTATGGCTGCTAATAATGTACACGTATGTCAGGCAGTCTGAGATTCAGAGTCGAGCCGACTGCTGACTTGCAGGATGTTTTGGTTGCAGGTACCAGGCACGTGTACTAGCAGCCACCTACCACCATCCACTATCCACTATCCACTATACACTATCCACTATAGTCAGTAATACAGAATGCAGTATATCTACTACACGCTATGCGTGATGTAATGTAGTTGATACTTTACCTGGGGCTTCTTAGTATTACAGTAAACCAATTTTACCATTGAATTTGACTGCAAGTGCGAGTGCAACAAATAAAACAAGGGGTCAAAGGTGAGGCACGCTGTGACTGGGTATTGATGCCACTATGTGCCCTAACGCAATGGAATACCCTGCACATCGCAATTACCCAGAGATGATAATTATGAGATCCGGATTGAGATCGAAACTACCGCACTCTTCGGCCTAATAATTGATGATCAATAATTAAAATTTAATAGATAAGAAAATATTGTTTATTATTGGGTTGCTCTTGGTTGCTCTTGCAGAGAAGAAAGGGTAGGAAGAAAATAAATTGATACCAAGAACAACACTTGACCCCAAACATATGTTTTCAATTTCAACCCGTAATTTGAAAATGAAATAATCTGAATTGATGGAGTCCACGTCATCTGATCACGGAAATTTTTGTGACGGAATGGGATTTGGCTGTAATTCAGGATATATGATTGCTTAGTGGTGAAAAAAATCAAACCAAATATTTTTCGAAAATTAAAAAAACGGGCGGAGATATGGGACAACTGTTTTTAAATGACGTATCTTGGGTTCTTATTGACTTATTTAACTTATAGAAGTCTGAATTTACTTTTTTAAAGATACAATTCAAAATAAAAAATTTAAAAAAAAATGAAGGCATAAGAAGGTATAAGTGTGGTCTACAAGTCCTCAAAATATTGGAGTGGGTTTGCCACTGGTTTTCGAGTAAAAAATTCAAAACATACAATGTATAGATGTATAGTCGGATTAACGAAAATTAATAAATAATTTTTTATGTAGTGAAGAAATTATTATTTGTTCTTATTAGAGAAGTTCGTGAAACGCGCAAGATTCGTGGTGTCAATTTATTATTTTCCTTAATATTGATGATTATTATTTGGGTACAAACGTTACTTCCTTTGATAATCTTTATAATTTTAATGATAGCAAATTTTTGGTAAATAATGACATATATTTACATTATTATCGATTAACCAATTGTGATGGCAAATGGCAATGAGTGATTGGCAATTGATTCCAACATGATAAATGGTATTTCTGTTTATAAGGTAAGATAATATGACAAGAAAGCTTTATTTATAAAATTGTTGATAACAATAATAATTGTAAGTCATTTGAAATATGATGTTCTTGTGTCGATCAGGGTAATTAATTTATTTATTTCTGATGTTAAATTTTTGTCGATTACTGGTCAAATAATTTTCTGGAGAAGCGAGAAAATTATTTGACCAGTAATCGACAAAAATTTAACATCAGAAATTAATTGTAAGTCATTGCTCAAGAGTTCTAACAACGATTGACATTTAATTATTTGCAGTTAATTATCTTGCAAAAATTAACTCTATATCTCGAAACATAGCTAAAGAGCTAATTTGTCAAATAAGTTGGTTTGAACAATGATTAAATCATAATTACAGAGTAATTTAGGGTCGTTTGCATAAAAATTGTATTTATTTTTTCACGAATAGCTGGAACGGATAATTTTTTATAAAATTGGTTTACTATATAACAAACATTGCTAATCATCACGAAATTATTTTCATCCGCTTATTTGTCTGTAACAAATTTCACAAAAGTTTAAACTTCTACAGTTCTGCTGAAAAACATTTCTAAATAGTTGTATCATTGAGTCTAGATCTTTTTGAATGATTGTAAATATTTTATAACGAACGGTATTCTTCACAAGTAAGAAATTTTGGTTGTTGTGATCTTGTTTATGAAATAAAAAAGTATTAAAAACCTGTTTTTAAAATCGAATGTAAACGATGAATGCAGAAATTTTATTAATTTTAATTTATAAAAGTATTTGAAATACGATGAAAATAATTGTGGTTTAAAAATTAATTTGTCCAAATACACTTTTATTTGTTCTACTGAACCGTACCGCGCTTTCGAAGACCTGACGTTTGAATTTTTTATCGAAAACCACTGGCAAACCCATTCCAATAATGTCAGAGCTTGTAGACCACACTTATTCCATCCTCTGACGAAATATACAAAATAGCATTTTTGGGAAACGCGTTTTTAATTTTCATGTCTGTCACCAAATTTTCACACAAAAAAAATTATTTTTTTATTTTAAAATGTATGCCCGAATTTGAAAACTATCTTTTGTTTTGTTTTGAAGAATTACAAAATGTTACAGAGATAGTTTAAAAAATCACTTTACAAAACATTGACATAAGAAGTTTGCCACGAAGTAAAAATTTTTTTCCCATTCAAATGTTTTTTTTTTGTTTACAGAAAAGTCAACCATGTATGTTTAAATAAGACTAATAAGCAAAAAAAATTTTAAGCTAAAACAAATTTCACGCTTCAATATTTATAAATATTTGGTTAATTCAAACAACTTCTTTTTAATCTACAATCTATATTCATGTACACATGTACATACTATTCAATCTACACAAGAGATCCCATATAACAGCAGTTTCGGGGGTTGCCTCGCACTGGCCTTGCTTGTAAATCGGTATCCAAGAAACGCAAACAGTTAGGGCCCGCGTGAACTATTTCTATAATATTGCGCAATATACCCGACTGAGTACTCATGCACTTGCGGCCCTTCCGAAGAAAGGGTCGCAACCGTCTCTCTCCCTGCCCGCTGAGAAACTGCGTGGGCCAGTAAATCTAGGAATTGGCTGACTCAACACAACTTTGCTTGACTTCATAGCAATGCAATTATTTGAGCGATTCAAAAAATAATTCGTGATTGTGTAAAATAAATAAAAACTTCGAAGTTATATACCTCTCAGCTTATGGATCCTGTAACACCTGCTGTAATGATACCAGTTTTGAACGACTGATTTGAGATCAGTAACTAATAAACTGATAGAAGAACCAGTCTAAAATCAATGAGTAAGGTAGTAATAAAAAGGGTCCGAAAAAAGAAGAGTTTTGAGAAAAGAAGGAGAATGTGGGAGCGAGGAATGAAAGAAAGGGAGAAGAAAGACTACTAACTGGCAGCTTTGGTAGACTATTGATTACTCGACTTTACCCTATACCAAATTTGAAACGAGCAAACTACAAGACGAAACCTGCATTCGCCAGCTGCAGAGGTCGCGGTGTTTAAACCCAGAGTAATAAAGTTAATGCGACCAAAGCAGTAGTTGTGCTTCTCTTTCTTTCTCTGACACTCCCCCGGCCTTTTCGTTACTCTATCTATAGCTCTATAGCTCTAAGTCTAAGATCTATCTATAGAGTCACTACGCGCTCCTGAACATTGAGAACTTTTTGCCAATGATTTTCCAACTCCTGAGAAAGCAGTTCGTCGGTACCTAGTTGCTTCGTCAAATAATGGTCAGATTTTTTTTTTCTACGACACGGTAGTAATAAAGCTTCGGAAGTACGCCGCAGGTTCTTACTCGCTTAGACTTAGGTTTTCTGCAGAACCTCCCTCGCCGGAGATTGCACTGAGAAATTGCCATCGATCCTTCCCTTCTTCTAATCTTTTTTTGCCCACTGATGCGGTACTTAAACTATAATGTTACTTATTTTTAACTTACAGCTCATTATTCATTATTAAATATTATTTATTGATGTAGATATTTTTTTCATTTTGTATTAATTTTTAAGTGGTTATTAAAAAAAGTTCTAAAAAGGTTCTCTGAAAGGATTTATGGGACAATAAACCTCAAGCTATTAAATTTTGATCCGTAGATGGATCAAATCGTTACACAATGGAAAAAATGATATCTACGAATCTACGTATAGGAAGAAGAAAATGTGAATGTAGTTGTAATTTTCAATATAGTAGTTACGTAGTTGTCAACTGGCCCTTCATCGACTTTTGGATTAAGACTTTACACCTTGGGATTTAGTGCGTGAAAAGACATTTAATTTCTACGTTATAATTACTTTTAAATGATGCGTAACAAATTATTATGTAGGGAGGACCACCCTACAGGAGATAATTGTTAATTATAAGCACAAATATATGTAAAATAATCAATTATAATTTTAATATATTAACACGTATTGTATCTTGCCTATTAATTACATTAAATTAATTATTTTACATACATTAGTATTTTAAGTTAATGATTATTTACTGTCGTAGATTTATTATCTACTGTAGGATGGTCTCTCCTATATTTGATGCTATACCATTTATAGCATTCGAAGGAAAGCCGTTTTAATCTAGAAAACAATTAACGATCATTTCCCGGTCAATAACCGATCATCAAACACCTTTCCCGTTTTACACAAAAATTTCTAAACAACATTTTGTTTGCTAAATTATAGAATATGGCAACAATAGCTTAAAGGTTATCTAAGATTTCTTTATTGATCATCTGGGCTTGATCATTCGCAGTACAATTTTTTGTTTTACAGAATCAGTCTATTTTCAAATGGGTTATTATTGTTATAAATTTTCAAATGGGTGTCATATATCTACAATACAAATTAAAAATTAAAAAGAAAAATATATTGCCTTAAAACTCATATAAATCTGCATCTTTTTCGATCATTCTGTAGAAAAATATCTATAAAAGACAAGCCTTTTCGCCAACTTTTGTTGTTGTACCATTTTGTTTAGCAAATTCTTTTCGATTTTTAAACCTATTCCTCCTAAAGTGTTAAGGAATGTTTACAGAACATTAACTTGAGAAGTTTGCAAAGAAAGTAAAGATTTTTTCCCACTTAAATGTGTGTGTGTCCCTTTTAAAAAAAGGGTTTTCTTAAATGTAAATAAATCTAATAACATTATGGTTCTTCAATTTTATCATGAATTTAATTATTGCACTGTACTCACATCATGAAATGGCACATTAGGAGTCATTGAACGGTTTCCTATCTTGCTTCGTTCTCAAGATAAAGTATTTGCAATTAAATCCTCGTAAAAAGTAAATAATTCAATATTTCAGAATTTTGACAAATGTATTGCATAAAGAAATTTGAAAGAATATCTGTGAATTTTTTCAGATTTTTCCTAACGTCGAGCGCTCTCTGGGAACAGGTGAAAGTCGACGCTTCCAAAAGGAGGCCGAAAAACCCTTTTTTTGGAATGTTTTGCTCTCCAACTATTGATAAAAAATTGTTAGGATAAAAGTGATCATATTGTTGAATTCGGAAGTGAGGGGCCTCGAGTTTTGGCCCCGACTTTATTGTAGATGTTTAGTACCAATTCTTCTGATGAAGTTGCCACAACGTTCAGAGTACTTAAAAAAAGTTTGCAGGATGAAATAATTTTGAAACTCAAAACGTTTAAAATGTATAACTATATCAGATAGAAACTTCATAATTATAGAATTTTTTTAATTAATGTTATTTCAAATTGAAATCGTATCAAGTCACACAAGTTTATGAAAAACTAAACAATTTTAGATTCAATTATTAAAAACGTTTTAAATTGAAAATTAAAGCCATGATAATCAAACAATTTCAATTTTGAAATGTTAAAACTTGTGTAGACAAAAATAACAGCTACAATATGCATCCATCGTTGTTTAAATCATTAAAACGTAGAATAATCAATTCGTTTCAATTTATAATTTTGAAATTCCTACTATAAAGCCCTAATATAGTTAATAAAACTGTAAAAGGCAAAAACAAAATACCAGCCACTATTGAAAATTCCATGAGTTTTCCAGGTTTATTTCCGTTTCTGTATTAGCAACATGAATAGTCTAATTCTTGTTCTTATGTACATTTGTGTTTTGTCATAAAATCGTATCAAAAATAATCTGATTTGATTCAGATTGAAAGAATGCGAATTCAGATAAATTGAAAAGGCTATTCAGACTGACATACAACCGTTCAGAATCACTCTAATTAACATAATCCTCCAGAATTATTTCGGATTGGGATTTAAATTATTCGGAATGAATTTGAACTGTTCACGGATTCAATAGGAATGATGAGCTGGTTCCTAAAGTCGGTTCCAAAGGTATAGGCCCCTCACTTTTTTTGCTTGCAGCTCGCACAGAAAAAATCTCTGAAATATCTAATAAAAAGCATCTGAAAGCGTAAAGTCTTCCGAATGCAGCGATATGTTCACTTTTGTCCTAAAAAATTGTTTGCAACAGTTGGAGGGCGAAACGCCCAAAAAAACAGGGTTTTTTGGCCTCCTTTTTCAAGGGTCGACTTTGATCTGTTCCCAGAAGGAGGGCGACGTTAGGAAAAATCTGAAAAAATTCACAGATATTCTTTGAATATTTCTGAATACAATGCATTTTTCAAAATGCTAAAATATGCAATAGTTTACTTTAAACGGTGGTTTATTTACAAAAACTTTATCTTGCGAACGAATGAAGATAGGAAACCGTTTAATGGCTCCAAATGTGGAGTTTTGTCATGCGATTTCAGTGCAATAATTAAATTGATGATAAAATCATTATTACTCAAGAGATATCATTTTAAATATCTCTGACTTTAATCAGTCTGGACGCGTGACCAACACAGCAGGACAAGTGGCAGCAAAAAAAGTACCCTTTCTATGACAATAGTAATTCCAAATGGCTGAAACAGATGTGGTTGAACGAAGTAGGGCCGTTTCAACCCTCCAACTGTTGCAAAAAATTTTTTAGGACAAAAGTGAACATATCGCTGCATTCGGAAGACTTTAAGCTTTCAGATGCTTTTTACTAGATATTTCAGAGATTTTTTCTGTGCGAGCTGCAAGCAAAAAAAGTGAGGGGCCTATACCTTTGGAACCGACTTTAGTAATATATGGAATCACGTTATTACACAATGCCGGATTTGTTTCAATTCAAATAAATCAACATTTAGCTCGTTAACAATTTTTATTAGAATATACTTGGATGTCCAATTTGACGTCACCTACCTAGTATAGTGTAAAATAATATAAAATATAGACATTAAAAAAAATTACTCATTCTCGTTTAGAAAAAGCTACAGTCTTTGTTAGCTTTCGAATTCGGACTGATTGAAAAAGATGAGAGGTGTTTCTTGTATTTACGAATGGACAGGCATTCAGTTAAAAGGTACCCACTACCCATCCTGCATATCTGGAGTCGCGAACTTGTTGGCCGTTCGTTTCTGCAGGGCCTCGGGGCACAGACGTCGGACCTATTTTGTTTTTAGTGCTCCCGCAGATAGTTCGACGCTGATATGTATAGGAATTCGTCTGGTCTCAACACTGCACTTTTGAGCTTGACCCATTCATTTGGCATAGCTGCAATCTCTAACTGAACTCGAGTCAAACATGAATTGCAAATTCTTGATCGAAATTACCATAACACGTGATGACACTCAGCCAATATTATGAATCAAAAAATATTTAATAGGGAAATAATGACAGGGTTCTGCTGAATCTTCACAGATTTCTTTTTTTTTCAATTTCTTATATTCTTTCCAGAAACTTTTTCAAAAAATTCGTTTTCTGGTGAACTGGAGATTCAGTATAAAAAAAGGTTTCTTTGTAGAAAATCTTTGAACAAATCGCCGTTAAAGTACTTGCTTCATAGCAGAGTATCTTTCCCACAGTGTAAGCAACTATTTTGTAAAAAAAATAGGTTTTTATTAATAGCATATTATCGAGATCACCACTACCAAGTATTAACGTTTTCTTTGTGCTTACTTTTCCTCGAAGAGCGCAAATAATAATAGGTCTTCGGCCGTTATATACTCTATAGGTTTTATACATCTCCATAATGTCAGCATCGGGGGAAAACTCCAGTTCTGCCTTGAATAGGGAGATTATCGTAATCGATAATAGGTTTTTCTATATATTTTTTCCATCATTTAGAGGACTCGATAAGAGTCATTTCGACCTCACAATAAGGGTAATAAAACCCAGAACCAGCGATGAAGAACCACATCTTTCTTTTATGAGCCACCATATAATAATTGTGAGTTTACTCATGAAATGGAGATAGCATATAATAAATATATGATATGATTTGATTAGAACGAATATAATATAGAAATAATAGATAGTATAAACTGGAATTGAGACCATTTCAAATCTGCTCTCACTGAAGTCAATACTTGATAATCTGATAATGGGAGTTCCGGATTTCATTAAATCGTTCGGGAATGAAACAATAGTTATACGAGGCACGAAGAGGAACAGGAAGGAGAAGAGGAGGAGAAGAAGAAAAAAAGAAAAGACTTGTTGCCAAGGAAAAAAGGACCGTTGTTCTCGGATGGTGCCACGCGCGGACGATGGCGTGACGCGCGTCGTGCAAACAGGCCCGAGCGAGAAAGCAGGCTAGGTCAGGTTTTTTTTAACGGTCGCGTGAGCCCGTCATCCTTCTCGAACACTCCAAAGAGTACGGACAGCGTGTTGTAAAGGTCATCGTCTTTAAAAGGACCAATCGCGCGAGAATCTATTTCTATTTTGTCCCCTGATCATTCCACTCCTAAGTTGCTTTTACAGCATTCAAAACTTCAAATTTTCACCAAGCAGTACCACCTTCATATCCTAATACATCCTTGCTTTAAATAAACATAACATCCTTCATATCCTAATGCATCCTTTCTTCAAATAAACATACCATCCACTAAGACTTTCGTTACATCGTTAAAACGTTCGATCAGACGCAACCCGACGGTTCTTGTGTCATGGTTTTTGATTTGAAACTGAAAGTTATATAATTTTTAATAATTCATACAAGTAGGAAAAAATTATGCGTGTTGCGCCTGGGAAAAAAATGTTTTTTAGTCGTGATAATTGGCGAAAACAAAACGGCTTTTTGATACTATTAGTGGGAGCTTGTCCCGGATTTAAAAGCAAGTGGATTACTAGACCAAGGGCAAAAGTCACCCTAGAGCATGCTAATTAGATCAAGCGACTCAAATAACCACAGGGCTGTCCAACATTCTACGAATGTTTCTGCTGTTGGCGAAAAAAACAGAGTTTTCCCTCTGCCAATAAATCTCCAGCAGTATTCGGAAGGAGAATAATATTTTCGTAATGACATTCTTGAGACTCTTGATTGGTTCCCTTTTCTCGAATTTTTGGGTTAATTTTTTAAAATATTTTGTAGAATTATTTTAAATTTGGTACAAACTGGAAGCCTTTTTTTGTATCAAACAGATGACTTATTAAGGTATTAAGGTTTTTAGAGCTTCTGGGTATTTCAGGGAAGCTCAGACAATAGATTTTCAAAATTTTTTACAAATCAAGAATCAGAGCCATGTTCAGTACACAGGGCGTGGTTTACCCACCCCTGACTAGCGAGGATAGGCTGATCAGGTTAGCTGACAAATAAGATTACTCTGATCCCGAATCCAACAAACTCAGCCTGATGCCTGCTAACCGCGGCTCTTCCACTAGAACGCTTCGCATGATCCAATAGTTTGCCACTGATGCAACAAATTCCTGAACAATGTCTTCTGAACTTTAAAATATCTTTCTTCTATATTACAATTATTTTGTGGAATTAGTACCAGAAAATAATTCCTAAAAACATAATTGCTCAAGTTGAGAGCATTTGTGTTATTTAGTAAAAGAAATTGCTTTGTTGATAGTGCATCAAGACCTAGTGGAATTTTGCCCAGCCAGACAGATTAGAGTACCAAGGTTTCAGTTACAAAGCCGATTCAGATAGATCCTTTTATACCTCGGATTTGCCTCTCCGATGTTTTAAAGTAAAGCTGGTTAACGAATGTTTGAAATTTGTGTCATGAGAAATAGTTATACTACGTAAAGTAAACAAAAATATAGAAGATTTCTGATTGTGGAATTGATGACTCTGGGTTTAATATAATCTGAAGACCACTTCTTTCTGATTTTTCGAACACTGATCTATAGAAAATGGTTAATAATTTCCATTCTTTAAAAAGAAACTTTGATTATTGAGAAGATTTAAGTCAACAACAGCCCCAACATACAGCATGAGACTTTCGTTTTGTCAAAGTTGATTAATTTAGAACAAGTTTAATTGATCTACCTACAAACCTTGATCGTTCGAAGGGTATCATTGAAACCTTACCCAGCTCTTTGGTTTCGGCTCTAGGTTAAAGCTATCTTTTGTACAAAATACGCATTTTCTAGTCCGAGTGTGTGGCACCCTTCAGTGTCTTGTGTTTCAATCAATGCATTTGCTGAGTACATAAGCCGTTGTCTTACCCTTGTTTTCGCAGTACGTTCATTCTCCTCGTGTAGACTACATGTGATACTATTTTTTAGAATCCGTTTACAACCATCAATTTTTAAGTAAGTCTAAAACTAGTAACTCACAATTATTATATTCCCACCATCTGCTATTATCAATGTTTAATTATTTATTCAGAAGTGAAAAAGAAAAGTATTAGACTAACTCTTTACAAAGGTGCGTTTACGCGGATTCTCCTAAGCGTAATTCATGAGACTATCCGAAACGTCATCGACTGTTGCCCACATAAGCTTAAGCCGGGACCGTAAATTAACTGGGATTCCAGCGAATCGTGAGCGAAGCATCAGGATATTAAAGCCTTGCGCGAGAAGCGAAGCAGGTACCTACATAGGTACATACCTACTTACTCTGGTTTGTACCAGAGGTCGTGCCTCTGATGTCTTTGACTCTGTTGTATCCCGAGCACCTTCTAGGAACAACCCAGATAACCCAGTCAGGTGACAAGTGCGAAGCCGTTTAAAGTCTGTCAGATATTGTCTTGGTCTTGACTACCAACAGGCTTACCAGACATCGATATGGCATTTAACCTCACTACGCTTAACCTATTGGTATGCAAATATATAAATTTAAAAGTGTTAAGAGATAATGTTGTTTTTCTTATTCATACTATGATAAATGTAGATATTGGGAGACATGATATGTAAGAGCCAATTGGAGTGGACCGCTGATTGCGATTCTGGGACATGTTCTTTTTCTCAAACCCAAAAGAGAAGGTAAATTTGAATTGGAAAGATCCTGGAATTTAGATCTGGAGTGGAAGGACCTGAGATGTTAAGAATACAAAGTAGGATAAAAAGACTAAAGGGACTAAGAAAAGAGTAGGTTGTGATAGGGTGATACAAAGGTACAGACGTTCGCAAGAGGATCCTTTGCGATGGGGCCCAAGTACAGGTACAAGGTCTTGGTATGCGGTGATATCGACTCATTACCATTTCGGCTGCAGGGAGCAGGGTGCGACTTTGCATCCATTAGGATAATTGCTCTCCGACCACTGGAATCTTCTTCCCGCCTTTTCTACTGATTACTGTATATACGCGCACGTGGGACAGAACGATAATTCATCGATTGGCGCCGCCTCTCCAAATTCGCGAACGCGATAGGAATTGGTCAGTCGGAATTGCAACTGTTTGAAAAAAAAATAACTTCAAGGTCACTCACAGAAAGAGTCAGTAAGTACATATGCTGTTAAGTGTTGCTGAGAAATGCTAACAAAAGTGTTTATAATAAAGTCAATGCAGAAGATTAAAATTAAACCTGAAGAAAAAGAGCTACGGCAGATTTTGGATTGACTCATCAAGTTAGCTTGGATGCAAGATGACATCATCTTATCTACTGAATTCAGTACCTACAACTGAAACGATTAGTGATCATGTTCAGAGTTGTGAATGGAATGGGTCAGAGAGAAAAGATCCGGTTTTGGACCATGGGACGGTTTTTCAGCATCCTATACTGATAGAAATGGTAACGTTGATTTAACCATATGATCGTGGGTTGAAAAATTACGAGGATATTAATAATATAATACGTGTACTTCAATCATAAAGAGTACGAAATGCACTTACTGAAATATGGTAAATACAAGTTATTTATATTTGTGGTACAAAAATTTAATAT
>CAKNWT010199669.1:0-15303 GCA_932066315.1 Andricus coriarius | reverse complement strand
TCCCAGATAGATGAATTCAGGGCATATTTTATGGACAGTATTCATCATAGGGCAGTGTTAAATGAAAAATGGGCAGTGTTAAAATTTTTCATTAAAATAGTGCATAATGAATAATAAACTATACATTAAGTAAATATATAACTAATTTCTCATTTTTAATACATTAGGAAATATAATTTGCGACTAATTCTGTTTAGAAACACATCAGTCTTAAAATAAAACAGTTTAAAAGGCTCGTCGCTTAATAGAATTGGATGAATTTTCGTGTCGAACCATTCCTTTCCACGTCTGCCACATTTAAAAATTCGGACTTGCATCACCTTTTCTTTAGCTCTCGTGGCAGGCTATGTACCCCACGGGCAGCGTTAAAATATCTTTAGAATATGCTCTGGATGAATTTACCGGTGGAACGTCATTTTTAGTCTATCGGGCTAATGAGATCAGGAAGCTAGCCTAACGATCGGCCGATTTTTCTAGTGGCTAAAAGCGTTTCGAGACATTTGACTAAATTTATTTCAATAAAATGGAGTTTAAAGGAAAGGTACATTTGTATTTCAAATTGCGTGAACTGTTACATATACTATATTATTTGATCATTATGTATGCCTTCGGTACAACTTTTAATACTATTGATTAGTTTAAAAACAACTTTGATACAGAACAATTATATCGGCCTTCGATATTTTTTGAAAGATCTTTCTTTTCTATTTCTGATGAAGTTCATACCTAAGACTAGGTAGTTCCTAGTGTTAGATGTCCCTCTTGGGAAAAGCTAGGCAGTATATTTTAACGTGTAAATGAAGGTGCAATAAAAATTCTATAAATCATTTCAGAATATCACCAAACGAACTATAATAATTTAAGGGTCGTCTACTGCAGGATAAGAGGTATATTTCCTAATATACCTCTTCGTTGTATTAGTTTCTCCCGCTTCAGAAATTACAATTTTAATCAGAGATACAATTATATAGGGGAAACCAGTACGAGGTGGATAGAAACCCATTTGAAGTCATGAGATTATTAATGATGAACATATGGAGAAAGTATTATACATGAATTCAAAGCTGGAACGTTCATTTCAAAGATAGCAATGTCATCACGTGAATTATATTAGCCATTTATCCTATATTTTATAATTTTTTAACACGCTGCAATTTTATTAAACTGGTACTCCTCTATGGTATAAATTCATGAAACAGTATTTCAAAAATTGGATTCAAATACATGTTTTTATTGAGACAGTAATTATATTTCAATCATTATAAAAATTGTACGAACCCCAAACTGTGTCGTATTTAACATGCAATCGTGACAGGCATTGCTACCAACTATCATAGACAAAAAAATACGAATAATTTGATTTGATTATGCTGGTAAAATGCATGAACTTTCTTATTTATTTTAAAGTTGATACCCAAGCCTAAGCTGTCAACAACTTATTCACCTCATATCTCTTTTTATATAAAAAAAGCAAAATATATTTTCGATGAAAACGAACAGAATTAATCATGAGACAGTTTTAAAGCGAAGATTTTAAAGAATTAAAGGAATCACTGAAAGAATAGTGAGAGCAATTTTTAATTCCTTAAAAAATGACCATCTTTCAGCAGACAACATTTTTATCGACATTTCAAAAACAAATTTTTCAATTTTTTAATTAAAAATAGCAAGTAGGTGGTCAGAAGTCTAGTTATAAAATTCCTGTTTAATATTGCTACTCATAAAAAATACTAAGGAACTTGTGGTTTAAACCCCAGTCACTTTTTTTTATTATTCAGTCTCTACATGTATCCACCTCGCATTCGTTTGCCCTATTACAATTTATTTAATATTATATTTATTCCGTCTACCTTGCTACTCTTTCTTTGACTTGATTTGTTACAACACATAGAAGACTGATGACAATGAGCATTTACATATTAGAACATACTCTCTGGATTTTCCAAGAAGATCATTTAACATTAGAAAATACATAGTCCTATATATTGACGTTATTAGAAATAGTATTCTAAGATAGGTCGAAATTTCACATAAAATTGGTTGAACTAATCTTGAAAAAAATGAGCAACTATCAAAGCTCAAAATAACTTTTTTTGTCTCAGAATTGATTTTTAACTCAAAATAATATTAAATTTATACATAAGTCATACATAATGATCAAATAAAATAATGTATGTAACAGTTCAAGCAATTCGAAATACAAATGTACCTTTCCTTTAAACTCAATTTAATTGAAATAAATTTATTTTAATATCCTGAAACGCTTTTGGCCAGTAGACGAATCGTCCGATAGTTAGGCTAACTTCCTGCTCTGATCAGCTCGATAGACTAACAATGAGGTTCCACAGCTAAATTCGTCTATTTGGTGACGTTTAGAATCCAAAAGGGCATAAACGTCAAATTTTGGAATTCCAAAAGGGCATAGGTGCCAAAGTTTGGTACTCCAAAAGGTCATGAGCACCAAACATTGGAATACCAAAAGGGCATAAGTGCTAAAGGTTTGCACTTCAAAAAGGCATAAACGTCTAAGTTTGGAACGCCAAAAAACATAGGCATCAACGTTTGTAATTCTAAAAGGGCATAAGGACCTAATTTTAAAATTCCAAAAGAGTATAAGTGGCAAAATTTGGGATTCTACAAGGGCATAAGTTCGAACGGTTTGAACATCAAAAGGGCATAAGTGCCAAAGTTGGGTACATCAAAGAGGCAAAACCTTTTTTTGCAGTCGCAAGTCGCCTATTTTGATTAATTTCTTAGACATATAATTTATTCAACTAAAAGTCTCCTTTGTTAATGATATAGTGTATACAGGGTGTTTTTTTTAACTTGAGACAACGAAATATCTCAAAAAATACGCATCCTACGGAAAAAATGTCTGGAATAAAAACTTTTTATTTTCGAGGGGGAAAAAAGATTTGTTAAAATTTACCCCACCCCCACCCCCACAGGAGGCAGGGGTGGGGGTAACTTTGTAATTTCAAATGGCAACCCCAATTTTTTATCACAGATTCAGATTCTCCTTTACGAAATACGTAAGTTTTATTCGGAAAATTTGTTTCGATTCGCGATTTGAAATTTGAAATTAAAAAATTTGAAATTACAAAGTTACCCCCACCCCTGCCTCCTGTGGGGGTGGGGGTGGGGTAAATTTTAACAAATCTTTTTTCCCCCTCGAAAATAAAAAGTTTTTATTCCAGACATTTTTTCCGTAGGATGCGTATTTTTTGAGATATTTCGTTGTCTCAAGTTAAAAAAAACACCCTGTATATGACATGCGTAGAAAAATGTTGAAAATCCTAGGGAAAATCTGCTTCCTGTACGAATTGAAAATATGATTCTAAAAAAGTGTTACGGAGGAGATGAGAAGGATCTGGGAGGTGGAGGATAAGGATAATAATTTGGTTAAAAACAAAACTGGGAGAATATATGGTGGGAGTGAGGGAAACGGAGAGAGAGAGATCTCCTCAGAAATCTGCCTATCCAGAGGTGCTTTTCACTGAAGTATTCTCATGACGACCTTTGACCACCTTATCTTTGTTCTCCAACCCGAGTAATGTTTGGTCGTCTCTGGTCGTCATTAATCGTTTGCCTAATAGGGCTAATATAAATTCTCAGTGAAAAACCCCTCGGCCTATCCCTCAGGACTTACCTATATCTATGTATTTTGAATATTTGATTATCTGAAAAACATTATGCTTAATATACCATCTCCGGACACGTATCAGTGGTCGGAGAAATATTTTTTTGTCTTAAATAAATTGTTGTAATGCTATATAAATTCATTCACATGAAGGAGATTGGCACTTATTTTCCAAGCTATTTTTGAGAATTTGTAAAATTTAATACTTTTTTATATATTGTCTTTCAAAAGAGGTTTCCGACCTTAGAATCGCTCTCTGATCACCGGTACATTTACCCTTCATCTTAACCATTTGACGGCCACTGGTGCAGCTGAGCAACGTTCACTATGAAGACTATTCCGTATCTCGTTACTCGTGTTTTAACGTGTACTCGATCAGAAAATTACCAAAAATTATTCCTTAATTTGTTCCGAATTGTTATTTAACGGGATCAAGGCTCGAAAGTTAAGGGGTTAAGTACTTATTGAGTGATTTAACATTTAGAATGTCTAAATTTATTTTGTTGAGACATTTTTTATCTTTTATAGACATTCTTTATCTTCGTGAGGCCTCAACTCCACTCAACAGGAAGATCTACGCTATTGCTCTCGGTCTTTGAAGAGAAAAGAAAATCAAATATCTTTGGATTTCTGGTGGAAGAATTTTTTGTAAAAAGGAGGGCGGTTCTTCGAGAATACATTTTTAAAATCTACTATCTGTAGAGGGACTTCGATAGCAACCATGGGCTAAGTTCTTTATTCTTTTAACTTTTCTCCGACTAACCTTACCATTTATTTTACACAAATGCTACCCCTACCTAGGTATATGTGTTTCTCTAATTTTTGCTCTGCATCATATATTAATCTTGTTTATTTGTATAAAAAGGTACTTGAATTTTTATATGACATTATTATTGTTTAGAAATTTGATGCTCGTCGGTAAATATATCTTCAATATTTTTTAGGTTTTTATACCCTGTAAATATATATCTTCAGATAGCAAACTTGATCTTATATTTGAACTAGTAGCTTTACATTTTGATTTTGGTCTTTTTGAGAATAATTGTATAATATTTGGATTAATTGTGTTCCTTGAATACATTAAATGTTCTCATTTCATCCTAATATTCATAGCTCTCTGGATATCCGGATATCGATTTACGAAATCATGTCCACTTTTGTTGAGAATTTGTCTAAGGACACACTTCACTGTTTTTGACACTATTAAATTATCCCTTTTCTGTCTTTTTTATTTGTACTCATTACCGATTTTCTAATTTGAATTGTAACCTTTTCTCCCTAATCATGACTTGATTAAAATCACCTTTAAACTTTTCTTTAATTTAAATTCAAGACCAACTTCAAGATTAGTGCGGAATCTTTCTAAAATTGATGAACATACATTCCACGAACATCTAATGACTTATGATTGGGAAAAAATATTACTAGATACAGATATAAATAATAAAATCGACGCTTTGACTAATTACCTAGTCACCGCATTTAACAAATTTTCTCCGCTACATGTTCCTAAAAACTTTGATAAGGCTGTCCCCTGGATCATATCTGAAATTAAAAATTTGACGAGGGAACGTGATGGCAAGCGCCGACTTGCAAAAAGAACAAAAAACTATTTAATACTAGCTCACTTTCGTAAACTCGGGAACCTGGTTCAAACTAAGATTAGAGATGCCTTCAATCAATACAATTATAATGAGATTGCACATAGAGACAAAAAAGAGGACATTTGGCATCTCTTTAGACGTTTACACCTAATCCCGCCCAAGCACGAATCTATAGATAGTAATTTTCCGCCTGATGACTTTTTAAAGACTTTTTTTACATTCCCAGTTGCAGACTTGACATCATCATTTTCCACTACCTCTCTTAATTCAACGTTTAATGACTGACTTCTTTTTCGATGACATCACACCTGAAATACTTTTGGAAGAAATACTTGAAATCAAGTCAAATGCCATTGGGACTGATGGTATATCAATGAAAATGATTAAACTTGCCCTTCCAATTATCTTTCCTATCCTATTGCATATTTATAATGCTTTCCTTCAGGTCGGTATCTTAACAGATATCTGGAAAAAGGCTGTTATTTGCCCAATACCCAAAATTTCCAAACCTACTACCCCGAAAGACTTCCGGCCAATTTCTATTTTATGTGCACTCTCTAAACCATTTGAAAAAATTGTTCACTTGCAACTTTCCAGATTTCTTGAACTATCTAAGGCCATTAACCCAATGCAATCAGGTTTTCGTGCAAAACATAGCACTCTTACTGCTTCCCTTAAGGTAATGACGAATCTCAAATTAGCAATGGATAACAGGGAGATCACGATTATTTTTCTGTTTGATTTTTCGAAGGCATTTGATATTGTTAACCATAAGTTACTCCTACAAAAGTTAAAATCTGTTAACGCATTTAACTCTGTCATCAAATGGTTTAAATCCTATTTTAATGATCGGTCTCACAGAATTATTAATAGTAGTGGTGGGCTTTCTGACTGGGGTGAGATCAAGTGTGGGGTTCCACAGGGCTCCATTCTGGCACCCCTCCTCTTCAGTTTGTTCACATTTGACCTTGGAAGTGAACTTCAGCATTGTAGCTACGACAAATATGCTGATGATTTCAAAATTTATTTATCGGGACCAATTTCTTCGCTAAGTAGATTACTTGTTCTAGTCCAGGAGGACATTGATCGTGTGGTCCTCTGGACCTGGAAGAATAGACTTACTCTTAACCCGGGCAAAACTCAGGCAATTGTTGTTAGACCTACTTCATCCTCATCACTTGAAACTTTGGCATCATTTCCACCACTTTGTATCGAGAATCTCGCTATCCGTTTCTCGGAAGTAGTTAAAGATCTGCGATATTTCCATAACCGTACCTTGTCTTGGAAGGAACAGGTACAGAGCATCTCGAGAAAAACATACAGTATTCTACAGCAACTACATGGGAATAAGGACTCTTTACATACCTCTACTCGGATACTTTTGGTTAAGAGTCTAATCCTGCCCCACCTTGACTACGGTTGTTTGGTATGCGATGGTTTGTCCGACGATTTAAATTTAAAGCTCGAGCGTGCGTTAAACGTCTGCGTCCGTTTTATATACAATTTGCCTAAATACGAACACATAACTTTATACAGACATAGGGCTGGTCTGCTTAGTGTTGCCAAAGGAAGACAATTTCTTATGGGTAATTTGCTCTATACTGTTTTTGAGAACAAGGCTCCCGAGTATCTATGTGACCTCTTCCAATTCGTAGACAGAGACCTTCCAGCACAGTCTAAGCTTCGCAAAAGACATAAAATCCTTGAAGGCATGTACCAGACTGTCACGTGACCTATTCTTTTAAACGAATTTACTCATAAACTAATAAGTCAAATGAATTTTCCATGCCAGACAGACATAAAGGCAAGAAAGACGAACGTGTGCCTGGTATAGAAAATCCATTCGACTTATTAGTTTATGAGTAAGTTCGTTTTGAGAGAATAGGTCACGTGACAGTCTGGTACATGCCCTTAAGATTCCTTTTCACAGAACATGTGAGCTTCAAAGATCATTTATAGTAAGAGGTGCCCGGTTATGGAATAAAGTTCCATACGATATTAGAAATGCATCTTCCCTGTATCATTTTAAGAATCTCTTTTTTAAATATTTGTACAATACACCTAATCCAACTCTTGAAATTACTCACTGGTAAACTATCACTTTTAGTTCTCGAATATTTCATCTGCGAATCTCTTTCTATGTTCATTAACTTTTGTAAATATTTATTTCCTATGCACACAGTTTTTCATTCTTCATTTTACCCCAACATGCACAGAGAGCTACTAATTAATTAATCACTCAATCTCGACTACTATGCAATAATCTAATACCTAAAATGATACTTACTCTGAGCTCGACTCTGCCTATTTATTTATTTTATTTAGTTAATAGAATAAATTATAATATTAATCAAGTATACTGCCGATCAGTGCTTGCACAAATTTGTAATGACCTTGTAATATCCTGTTCCTTAGAGAGCTATTTAGCCCTAGGGACTTTCTTGAATAAATACAAATACAAATACATTTTTCCAACAACATAATTGTTGATTCAGTAACTGAAATTGACATACCTTCTTTATTGGCGAACAAAAACAGTATTGAAAAGGGGTTGGTAAACTGAGACAAACAAAGTCTAATCGGGGGTGGGGCTTAACCATCGTTCCGTAATATTCTGTTGCTCGAAAGCGAAGCGAAAGGGATGCCATGCCGTTGGCAAAAAATGGAAACTATTTGATCGTAAACCGCTTTCTCGTCGCGCACCTGGTTGCGATGTTCGCGATGCGAAAAAGGGATCGCCCAGTTGGGCCGAGCGCGCAACAGACCAGCGACTGTGTACACGCCTAAAAGGGTTTTCGTTAGATTTCATTTCACACTTAATTAACTAACACACATGGACAGAATTATATAGACTGAAAGAGCGCTTGGAAAGTGGAGAGGGGCCAGTTTGGGTTAGATGATAAAAATATATAAAATGATTGTACTGTAAGCTGTACTAGACCTCCCAGAAATTACGACCAAAAATTAAAGCAGCCAACTTCAGCTAATTTAATTTCTAATATGAAAAAAATCTTCATTCATTTCATAGACACAAGTTGCACCGCCGTAGATTTTACTCTCTAAACAAATATATATTTATAAGTAAATTTCATATTTAAATTCATTTTGAAGAAATAAATTGAACGAATGTACGAGAAAGGAAGAATTATTCAACAAAACCTGTTCTTAGAATAATTATGTACAAAGAAGTTAGGATTAATTATGCAGAGGAACTTATTTCCATCAATTTTTGCCAATCAAATTTAATTGAATCATAACCACGCTTTATCGATTAAGGCTTTTTCAGACAGTTTCTTAACGACCAGAATGATTTGAGCAATTACTCACCGCTTTCTGCAGGAAGTTTTTGTGAATTCCTTTATTATGTTGTATATCATTAAGCTATTTCCCTTTCGGCGAGCCTCTAGGGGTAAGCGTGACACTACCCGATTCGGGTAGTGTTTTTTAGGTGGATTTTTAGTAAATGGGCTCACCACACCCACGACCGCCAATAGCAACGCAGTAGTATCCGACGGTCACCCATCCAAGTACTAACCGCGCCTAACACTGCTTAACTTCAGTGATCTAACGGGAACTGGTGCTTCCAGCGTGGTATGGCCGTTGGCCATATTATTATCCGTAAATAAGGTTTGGAATTATTTATTCTCATGAATTTATTTCAGAACAAATGTACGAATGTGTGATTTTTCATTTAAGACAAATCTCATTTTTAACTTTTTTTAAATGTCATATAAGGTGGACTTTCTTGGAATTTTGTATTTTCTTAAAACGAGTGTTGAGTGTCAGAAAAATCTTGAAAATAACGTTCAATTACGATGGCAGGTAGTAAGTTAAAGGCGTGAATTTGCTTCGGCTATTTTCACAGAAATTATGTAGACAAGAAACACAAATAACCTGTAGACAGCTGATGATGGTTTCGAGTTGTGGATTTTCCGATATTATTTTCTAAATCGTGTTCAAAATTCTCAATATTTGAAGATACCTCTTCGACATTCTTCAACCTTGAAAAATACAGCCAGCAGTCATTTAAAAATATTTAAATAAATGGGTCTAAAATTCATTCCGCTCAAAAAATGACTTGTGTTTCATCAGTTTTGAATCAATGAAACATACTGACAAATTTGAAAAAAGTATGTAATAATTTGCTTTTTGAAATTGAACGAAGTAGACTGATGTTGGAGTAGCCAAAAATAGAGTTTCTAGGATTTGAAGGGACTCACCCCAAAAGGCTTCCATTTTGTGAAAAACTAACAACATTTTTTTTAAATTTTTTGCGCAAGGGCAAAAAGACTCCCAAGGCTGTCCGTTAAAGCTGTACTGTCCGTACAGTCAACCTCAAATTTGCATCAAACATTTATAATGATTTATGAAATCTACGAAAATGAGGTACATTAGAACACAACTTTTAGTATTGTTTATTTAATAAAAGATATTAGGACTTTTTGTTTGAGCTTCAACTGCAGGATAAAGATATAATTTTTTAAATCATAATGATCAATAGCTGATTTAATTCTTCGAAAGATTCTAGCTCCATTTGGATGTTTTTTGTTTAAAAAATATTATTAAGAAATTGTGTACTGTTATTATTTTTGTTATCAATCTTTTTCCTAAAGAATTTTCACTTTAATAAAAATTAATCCCACACAGTTCATAACGAATTTTTTGAAGAATGAAATCAACCTTATTACCTTTTTTCTGCAGCGAAAATAAAAAAAAAAGTCAACCTTTTTGAATAAATAATTTTCGTGCATTTCAAGTGGAATTATCACAAACATTATTCAGAAAATTCTAAACACAAAGCATTTGACTAATTCTTTTTAAATTGAGAGCACTCTTAAGGAAAATGAGCCAATCTAAATGCATCAAATATTTGCATTAGCAACTGTAAAGAGCTCAAAAACACATTTTTTGTTCATCAAAGTGATGTTTTCCTTTACTTCTGAGGGTGGTTTTTCAACTTTTCTGTACTTTTTCATTTCTTAGCCTTTCGGACAATAGATTGCTAATGCAAAAATAAGCTTGGGTTTATGAATCTTTTAAGAAAATACAAATCTTTTACATTTGGAAATGGTTCAAAAGACCTAGGAGCATATTTTGATGGGTGCAAATACGACTATGCCACAATTTGTTTCTGACATTAATAAGACGTAGATATTTATTTTTCATGTTGTCCAGACATTAAAAAAAAATGAAAGTCTACGTCTTTTCAATGTCAGAACCAAATGTGATGCAATAGTCTTATTGGCACCCATCGATTTGCTCTAAACAAGTTCAAAGTTAGTTTTTCACCAAATGAAAGCTTTTTAGGGGATGTAGCCAGAAATCAAAGAAACATTTTTTTAACCATCCTTACCAATGTTTGTCTATCAATGAATTGATTTGCATTTATTTACAAAAAAAATATGACCGAGCAGAATTTGAGCTGAAAATGTCAAAACTGTTTTGTATGCTTCTTTAGAAGTGATACTGCTTGAAAATAGTGCATTAAAAATAGTATTTTACATTTTTTCTGGTAAACTAGGTTTCAAAATTTTGCCCATGATGTTTTTTTCTGATTTCGTCATCATCCTTCTCGTCGATGCACCCTAATCATTCTCCCGGAGGGTAAAAGGCTCCCATCACCTCTCTTAATAATCTGCCTCGGTACGAGATTGAATCAAGCGTGGATATTATCGAATCCCTCGTCGCACGCTTCTGTGCGCGGAACTATGATCGTTATTTTTGTGGAATGCTTTTTTTCTACTCCCGCATCGCTATACTTCAAGCGAAAAAAATCACGCAGCTTCCTTTATTGAGAAAAAATGTATGCAACCAGCGTGCAATTTATGTTGCATTCATAAAAAAATCACAATATGCTGGAAAAAAAATACTTCTCAGAGCAACTGCAACAAAAGCATTTAGTTATCTCTTTATAAAAATTATGAAAACTTCTTGATGAATCTAGATTCACGGTAGTGAATCGCTGCCAAGCAAAAAATCCTGAATATCTTTTCATGAAAGAAAGTTACTTATCGTATACATATATACCTCAACCAATTCTTTATCAATTTGCCTCAAACCTTTTGTAATCAATAAAAAATCGCACAAAAATAGCTTCTGTAAATACAAATTTTCCATATTTTGTAATCTAAATTTAGCAGATTTAGAAAATGTAACACTGTACCATTTTTAATAATAATTATTCATTCGTGCCTACAGCCTACACTATCCAACCGAGTGGTATGAAAATTACAAGATAAGTCTGTTGGATGGAATTCTTCATCCGGTTTCCAAAAACTTATGACCTACTGACTACTTTTCGAGATTTAGTACGTTTAATGAAGAAAAATACATTTTTTAGTATTCAGACACATCGTCTAATGTTAGACGATTTTTATTTGCTAGACAATTCGTCTAATTTCAATCTAATTAAAGGCTTCTAGAATTTGTAACATAACCATCGGGAATAATCATCATGTTGTTCTGCATATCATCAAGGAAAAAAATTTTTCAAGAGCATGAAGTAGTATATATTTTTAAATCTTAATTGTTGCTGTTTCTGTTTTCTGTATATACAAAATTAACAAAAATTTTCACCTCAATTAATAATTATATAATAAAAATATCAATAATAATCATGTGCTTTATACTGTGTTTAGTATTAAATATTTATATTGCCGTATTACAACTCCATTCTTTATCATTTATTATCTCTTTCTCTGAATGAAAAATTTTAAAATAACGGTATTTTCATTTTTCACAAACGTCAAATATTATTTTAAAGCTTGTTTGGTACAGTTTTTTTAGTTATAGCGAATAAAAAGTGCATTCGTATAAGATGCTAAGTTTTGAAACTCTTTAAAAACTTGAGTTGAACTTGAGTTGAATTTTTAACTGTGCCTTATAAGTGACTAACTTAGCGCCGCAGTGCGGGATAAAGTCGTTCACACTTCAAGGGAAAATAAGTAGTTATTTAGGAATTAAATGTATGTTTGTTCTTTATGGTACGAAAGAGGGATAGCTAGAGATAATATATTTAAAGCGTCAACAGCTAATTTGAATTGCCTCTTGCATTTAACGTAAAAAAACTTAAATAAACGAGTCGCATAGCACAAATTTAAAGTAATTTAAAACGAGTAGTTGATTTTATAAATTTTTTAATGTAAACGAAGTAACATCTTACCACAAACATCCAAGATGCAAAGAATTCCGCCAAGTAAAAAGTTATCAGTGTAATCAACATAGTTTGTGAAATCAAAGTTTACTAAGCAATTCCAAAAGATATTTAAAATTGAAAATGTATTAAATTGAAAATATTACAGAATCCTTGAGAATGTATCGAAAAGGAAGGAAAGGAAATCTTGGCCATATACATTTTTTTATGAATAAAAATCTCGCCAAGATTTCCTTTTTTTCCTGTTGAATACGTTCTGAAAGCTTCTATAATTTTTTCAATTTGATCAATTAAAAAATTTACATCTTTTAGAATTCCTTAGCAAACTTTGATCTTACAAACTATGCTCATTGTACTGATTAATTTTTACTTGCCGTTATGTTTTGCATCGTAGATGTTCGGGTGAGATTTTCATATTCAGAATTTGACGAAGATTTCTTTTTGTTATCATCACCTCTAACAGCTCCATTTGCGAGAATCTCAAAGGATAGTAGAAAAGTATAGGGCATAAGCTGAAGGACGTTAAAAGTAAGGTAATTTTAAACAAATTATCGCGTTAATGTACCTAGGTATTCTTGGTGTTTCACTCTTAATACCGACGCAACGAAAATACTCCATAATTGGAGAAGCGTAGATACTTCCTATTGCCGGCTACCAGCTATTTACGAGCCAATAAAACAAACCAAAGAGTCAAGGCTTCTCTCTTTTTTCTCTTTTTCTCTCCTCGTTTCTCTATTTATCCCTTACGCTTCTGTGCACTCATCCCAGAGGCATGTAATTACGTTAGAATCGGTATGTTCGACGACACGTAACCATAAACGTCGCCCTTATAATTTTTAACGAGTTTCAATCCCGTCGCACGTGCTGCATTATTATCACAGTATGTACAACAGGCTGCCCTTTCATTATTTCAACAGCTTCCATTTCACTTTTTATCTTTTCATTCACGAAATATGGAACGTGTTCACAAGGTTTAATCTTCGTTTCTTAATTTCGCAGAGTACATATATCAAATTTTCTTGTTATTAATGACTTTCTTGAGTGTATGCTTTTTACGAAGCTGGGAAATTTTGTCGTACTTTAAATGACTCAAAAGAAGTAATCTTACGAAGAAAAATTTCAGGGTGACAAACTATACTGGAATTTGGATTTAATCAGTACGAATTTACGTCGTTCTGCGGAAAATTGATGCCCTGCGCGGTTTCGTGATGAAAAGAGCCGCGGGGCCGAAAGGGAAGGTGGTGCTCAGTCAAGCGTGACCAACAAAATGAGGGCCGCCCTCTCGGCGTGTTATTTGCATCAGGTTGCGTCATGCATTCTATTCCAACAGAAATTATTAATGCCGCCCTGCCTCTTTACGTTTGGACGGTCTGGATTGATATTTCAAACCACTACAAGCCATGCCCGAAAACAGTATTAAATCCAAGTTCCAGTGCATAATATTTCATTTTGTAATTTGTTTGAAACAAATGTATAGAAATGGGAATTTTACACTGTAACAAAAATTTCTGGTAATTTTACCACTTTAAGGGTAACTTCCATTATTACCTACTCCCAAAGTAACGTTTTCACTGACAATAACGAATATCCACTTTTAGTATGGCATTCAACTTTTAGGTTACGTAAGTTTCCAGACAGATTCTGTAAAATTACAATGCGTTATGAACATTATGCATTTATAGGTGATGGCATTCTCACCAAAAATATTCGTGTTTTTATTCAACATGGTAACTTTAGCTTCTACATGAAAAATTTTAATGATGGTATACTAAGTAATTATCAAAAAAATAAATTGACATATATAAGAATATAAATAAAGTTTTTTTTTTAATACATTTTTTAACTATATTTTTGATCAATTTTGTAAATAAATTGTTCCATAATGTATACTGTTCCGAAACACTCTTTGACAGATAATTGTAATTTTACCATTTTTTTTATTGTCCTCCGCAACTTTGAAACTTTAAAATTACTTGTACTTATACTACGTTAAAAGCTCTGCAAGTACGCCGCGTTATCAATTATCAAATTTCAGGACGTGAGATTACGTTGTAAAAAGGAATTTTTAGCAGTTTCTGTACTTTTACCAGCCTCAAAAAATTCAACACTCTGAAAGTAGGTCCATTTATTACCTAATCTGAAAGTCACAGATTCACAAGCAGAGACTGTACTTCTACAACGCCTTACTATAGTGTCAGTCTAAAAGTGTTCAAGTTACAAGATTGGTTGGAACTTCTAACATGCAAGTGGTCTTCACCCCATAATCAGAGTAGTTAAATTGTACCAATTTTTTGTTGTTTATTTTACCATTCTAACTGGTACAATTTTTTTATTTTTTACATTCTACACAAGATTTATGTCGGGAAGAAAAAAATTATTTATTTACGCGTCCTAAACTTATCCTCAATCACAACTGAAGTAATAACTATTAATCGGAACTTTATTGCCGATCTTAAGCATGAAACCACCTGCTTATCGATGATCGTTTCAGTTCTTTCTATGTTAATTATATGAGAATTAACATTTTTGATCTTAAATAGGTTGAAAGTTGTCAGAATCATCTAAAACCTGAGCTATAGAATGAAGTTATTTTGCCCATTTTTTAAGAAGATATTGCAAAAGTAGTGCAAATTTCAATGTTTTCTTAAAATTTAAATCAAATGCAATTTAATAAACATTTTTTAATTCCCTTTAGATAATTTTGAAGGTAAATTTCTATAAAATCACACTAATTACCATTATTATTGTGAAACTCTTTGATTGCATGCTGCAACATATTTAAAGTTGCAACAAAAATGATGGAAAAATTTACCAGGTGTATAAGCTTAAATCCGCTGTTTTTTAGGCAAAAGAAAGTCGTTTTTTTTGCAGAAAATAAAATAAACTTTATTCAAAGTATTTTCCCT
>CAKNWT010199668.1:0-14610 GCA_932066315.1 Andricus coriarius | reverse complement strand
TTGGGATGGACTTTGGATTGGATGAATGTGCCAAAATTCATCTGAAGAACGGGAAGATTGTTGGAGTTCCCGAGGACCCTGAGCTTGTGGATATAAGTGTTATTATACATCTTAACACTGGAGAGACCTATACATACCTGGGCATGCCTCAAAGCCGCATTCAGGACGTAACATCAGTAAAGGAATCTCTCCGAAGCAGATACAAGCAGCTTCTTCGACAGATTTGGTCTTCCAATCTGTCAGCGTTGAACAAGATATCTGCGACTAACATGCTTGCCGTCCCGGTTCTACTATACTCGTTTGGGGTGGTTCAATGGACGAAGAACGAACTTAAGGCCCTTGATGTCACCACACGTAAAATGATGCATATGCATTAAAGCTTGCATATCAATTCGTCAATTCCGCGATTATACATTTCACACCGGCAAGGCGGATGCGGACTTCTGGATCTCCAGTGTCTTCATAACCGAATTGTTCTAAGTACAGCTTACATCGTAGCCAATGGCAGAGATCCTCTCCTGAAAATGGTCAGGAAGCACGAGATGATTGGCAAAGGAGCGTCCCTTTACAAAGCCGCGGAGCAAGCTGCCGAGACCCTTGGCCTGAATTTTAACATCAGAAGTAAGGAAAGTGCATTACTCCATGTAGATGCTTCACTTCTGAAAGTCGAAGTGAAGAAAGCAGAAGTTCAAAAATTCCATCAAGAGCTGCTCGACAAGAAAATGCACGGAAATTTTCACAGAAATGTAGAAAAACAGTCCTTGTCGAAGGAGCGAGCTTTGGCTTTCCTCGGATCATCAGGGCTTTATTCAGGTACGGAGGGTTTCATTTTCGCATGCCAGGACGGTGTCATTTCCACCTTAGCATACCATATTTAATCATGGAGAAAAACAAAATTAAGGTCTTTTTTGAGTGTTCAAATCTGAAAACAGGAAAATGGACAATATTTAAGTCTATAATATTCAAAGAACAATAAATATAAAAAGTTATTTTTCTCGTAAACGTATCAACCGGTCTGGCGAAGAAAATATTTGTTATGAAGGTCAATAAGAAAAAAATAAACAATTTTTAACACTTAGCTGGCACACCAGTGTCTAAGAAGTCCCAAGCTCGTTCAACTTCAATTTAAGACAGTTTATGATCCTAAATAAAAAAAAAAAACAAGATTTTATTATTATATTCCTATACGCAGTACTTGAACGAATGGTTCTTTATTTGGACCAAAATTTCCATATTTTTTTTGGTAAAAAAAAATAATTTGTGGAACCTCAAAAGTCGAAATTTTTAGAAAAACAACGCCATTTTTTTTAATAAAAATTTTTAAAAAACGTTCGTTCAAGTACTGTGTTTAGGAAGATAATAATAAAATGTTGTTAATTTTTTGATTTCAGATAATTCGTTCCGGACTTATCATGCTCACCGCAAATAAAAATAGGAAAACGTGTTTGCGGCAGCGGCCATGTCTCCCCCAGTTTTTAAAACTTTTGAATAAAAAAGTACGCAAAAATATATAGTAATAGATCCTATGTAGTCTATTTTAATGAAATTTTATCAACATTGCCAAAAAATTTTGTTCAAAATATCTCAAAATAAGCGTATATATACCCCCTTAAGTTAGTGCCTATATGCCACATAAAGTTTCCTAGAACTTGAATCTTGAAATCGAATTTTTTTGGAAGTTATGGGGGACATATCTGGAGGAGGAAATATGGAGGAGCAACAGAAAAAACAGTTGTTTCACTTGAAAACGGCTGACTCGATTTCAATTAACAAAATGTATGTAGTGAAAATCAATGGGAAAACTTTTAAGGAAAACATTTAAAAATATAACTGACCTGCTTCTGAATTCGTGCTTATACATATATAAATACGCTTAATAGATCTCAAAACTAAGCGAAATTTTATTAGAATATTATTATGGCTTTAAAATTTAATTTTGCCATGATAGAAATAATAATTTTAAGTGATGAGAGTGAATGTTTTCTTCCACTAAAAATCTATAATATTTCTGATAAAAAACAGAGTGTCCATTTCCCGGTCCACGGCCAAAAATTATAGTCCTTTTGAAAACAATATATATTTCTATAATGCGCGTTTTTCACAACTGCTGGTGTAGCCGGTCAAAAACAATTTTTTAGCCACGTGCTAATTGACGATGAATTAATTAAGATTAATAATACAATAAGAAGATGATAGAATATACATAACTAGTCAAATAACTTACCTTCAACTAGACTGACGGATCCAGAGCATTTATTGCCTGCACAACCGCAATTTACCTTGCATTTAGTTTTGGCTGAATTTTGTTTTTTATAGTTAAGCACAAGATCGGACGACATAATTGCCGCTAATAGGAACTTCGGACACTTTTTGACGAATTTGAAGTATAAAAATATAGCGACAGCAATAAGATCTCGTTACAGACAATATAAGAAATGATAAGAAGTTCAGAACAAGAAACTGAGCTCTATAAACATAATAATACATCGCGTCCATGTGCACACTATTTGTTCTTTTTGATGCTTCCTATACTTGTGCTTCTTGCGTCTTTTGAGGCAAGGTAATCAAATGTCATATGCGCGAACGGGGACAAATAACCAATGCCCTTCGTCTGTGAAATTGAGACCAATCAACTTATCCTAAGTAATATCGCATTGGACTATGCAAGTCACGTGGTAACGCGGGATATTTAATTTCACCAAATTATAACTTAAACCTGCGGATTACTTTGGGATAAAATCAGACTATTTCCGAATTCGATGTTTTTGATCGGACAAAATTTGGATTCAACCAGACCATTTTCCGTTTTCATTTCGATTTCACGAAATGACAACGCGAACTTGCGAATTGATTGCGGATAGAACCGGACTATTTCCGGAATCATTCTTTTTGGCCAGACAGATTGCAGATTTAAGCAGACGATTTTCTGTTTGCACTTTCATTTTACCAAATTATAACTCGAACCTGCGGATCAATCTCTGATAGAATCGGGCTATTTTCGGAGTTGATGTTTCAGACCGTACAGATTTCGGATTTAATCAGACGATTTTCCGCTTCCACTTTAATTTAACCGAATGACAACTTGAACCTGCGGATTAATTTCGGATTGAATCGGAATATTTCCGGAGTCGATGTTTTTGACCGGAGGGATTTCGGATTTAAGCGGACCATTTTCTGTTTTATCTTCAATTTTACCGAATGACAACTAAAACCTGCGGATTAATTTCGGATATATTCGGACTATTTTCGGAGTTGATGTTTCAGACCGGACAGATTTCGGATTTAATCAGACGATTTTCCGCTTCCACTTTAATTTCATCGAATGACAACTTGAACCTGTAGATTAATTTCGGATAGAATCGGACTGCTTCAGGAGTCCATGTTTTTTACCAGAAGAATTTCGTATTTAAGCGGACGATTTTCTGTTTTTTTTTTCATTTTTACCGAATGACAACTAAAACCTACGGATTAATTTCGGATTTAGTCGGAATATTTTCGGAGTTGATGTTTCAGACCGGACAGATTTCGGATTTAATCAGACGATTTTCCGTTTCCACTTTAATCTCACCGAATGACAACTTGAACCTGCGGATTAATTTCGGATAGAATCGGAATATTTCCGGAGTCCATGTTTTTGACCGGAGGGATTTCGGATTTAAGCGGACGATTTTCCGGTTCTACTTAAACAAAAATAATTTCAGGTACTGAGTTCCGGACTAATTTCGGACCAAGCTGGACGCTTTCGGGAGTGAAAGTTAACGTTCGGATTAGACCGGACTATTTTCCATGTTTAGTTCAACGAAAATAATTTCAGGTTTTGAATTCTGGACTAATTTCGGATCAAATCGGACTATATCGGATATATTTCGGAAAAAAATCGTGAATCGGAAATTTTGAGCAGGGAGGTCTTCTATGGCGCGGCGCGGCTCAGTAGGGTAAATTAAAGTTTCTGGACAAATTAATTGTCAAACCACACATTTTTTCATTATGTTTTAATCTTTCTAAATAAAAATTAATGCAATAATTTTGCATAGATCGTTTACATTTGATTTTTTAAGGAAGGTTTTCAATACTTTTTTATTTCATAAACAAAATGTCAATAACCAAAATTTTTGACTTTTGAAGAATACCGTTCGTTATAAAGTATTCAGATTCATTCAAAAAGATGTAAAATCAATGACACAACAATTTAGAAATGTTTTTTCAGTAGAACTGTGCATGTTTAAACATTTGTTTAATTTATATAAACAAATAAGTGGATGGAAATCATTTCGTGGGGATTAGCAATGTTTAGTCACTTAATTTTAACTACTACTTCAGCAACCGTCTTGAGAAATTGCAACTACGACTTTCTAACGTTTATCAATAATAATCTTTATCGCAACCTCTTGAAGATTAGATAGTTTGAAATGTGCTCCTAGGAAAACAACCGACCATAAGATCAATTGAAACCATTTTCAAATCCTCTGACTCTGCACCTGCCACCTCCACACCCTCCACCTCCACAAATAACTCCTAGACTTCAAAAGGACAAAAGTGGAGTGGGTACGCTCTGGAATTGCAGAAACAATTTGAAAAAGTTCCCGAGGATATAAAATTTTACACTTTTCCAGGGTCTAATGACCATTTTGGATAAAGCTCTCGCTACTTTGAGAAAGGAGTAAATTTTATTTCTGCTATTTAAGATGCTTCCACTGCCACGACACTGATCCTTCCTCAGAAATAAAAAAATCTGCCATGATGTTTCGCTGAGAAACAGCTTCATTGAATCCACCGACGTCGGCGAAGTTCCTTTGAACGTTTATGTCCTGGTGATGTTGCCGCCATCATCGTCCTGGAACAGTTCCTCCCTGCTCGTCAACCTGGTCCACAAAATCCGAAGGAACATATCGCCTATTCTCGTGTGATTCAAGCATATCTTCGGTAATGAGGAAGTTGTGTAGACACGTTAATTATTTTTTAATTACTGAAATAGTTCTGTTGTAATTTGAGGTTTTTCGAAAGTTCAAATATATGGTCGGATAGAAAACCGATTTACAAAGATAAATTTCGCTTATCATTTTTTGATTCAATCAATTTTTAACATACAAAATTAACAATTACGTGGAAACATGAGGAAAAATAAAATTATGCTTATTTTTTTTTAAATATTGATTACACAGTTGTGTGTACAAAAGTTGGACTACTCTGAGAGAAGCATTTTTTTCTAAGAGAACATTTTTTGATAAAAGTGATCAATTTCAAGAAAACATCGATTGAAGAAATAAAAAAATTCAGAGCCGAAATAGAAAGCTGGTTTTCTTTGTAGGAAACAATTTTATCAAGAAAGTACAAGATATAAAAGATACTTTATATTTATACTTTATTTATATTTAACAAGTTAATGCATATTTTCGAATGTACATACTTTGTCGTGCTGTACCTTTAGCAATTTTTAATCAAATCTTCTTCAAATTTGTACATGGATAATGTGAAGCCTCATTAAAAAATTAGCGTCAGCTGAATAATCTTCATAAAAATTAAAAAATAAAATGGCTTTTTATAAATATTTCTATTACTTATACTTTGTAAATTTCATTTTTTTTTTTGGTTAAAATGTAATAGATCGTTATTGCTGCTATAAAGGACGATTTTACCGTGGCGGCATGTGGCCCTCATAAACACAGTGCACAGTTTTCCCCCTTTTTTCTTAGTTCCCCCTTTTTTAATGAAATTCCCCGTTTTTCCACTATTCTCAAAACACTTCCCCTTTTTCCCCTTTTCTCATTAAATATACGATATTTGAAAATACAATATTTGAATCACGCGATATCTTTAAAATAAGAGTTTCAAACTTTTTGAATATACAATAAAAAATTAGTCATTTTGATGATTTCTGTTAAAAATTTCTTCAATTTGGACGATTCAGAATTAAAAACTTTACTTTTTATCTTCAAAATCATCCAAATTCAAGAATTTTTATTTCTTCATTTGTAAAATTGTAGGGTTTTTAAATTTGAAAGTTAACAATTGAAAATTCTGTAATTTTAATGATTTACTTTCGAAATTTCTTCAATTTGGAAGATATGGAATTAAAAACTTCACTTTTGATCTTCAAAATCACCTAAATTTAAGAATTGTTATTTATGCGTCTTCAAACTGGAAAAGTTTTTAATTTTTTGAATTACCAATAAAAAAATTAGTAATTTTGATGATTTACATTCGAAATGTCGTTAATTTACAAGATTTAGAATTGAAAACTTGACTTTGGATCTTCAAAATCCTTCAAATTTAATAATTTTTATTTACACATCTTTAAATTGAAGAGTTTTTAATTTTGAAAATTTACTATTAAAAATTCTGTAATTTTAATGATTTACTTTCGAAATTTCTTCAATTTGAAACATTTAGAAATGAAAACTTGACTCTTGATCTTGAAAATCTTCCTAATTTAAAAAAAAATTGTCATGCATCTTTACGATGGAGCTTTCAATTATTTAAATTTATTACAAAAAATAAGTAATTTTTAAGATTTACATTAGAAATGTCTTTAATTTGAAACATTTAGAATTGAAATCTTGACTTTTGATCTTCAAAATCATCCAAATTTAAGAATTTCGATCTATCCATCTTTAAAATAGAAGAGTTTTTAATTTTTTTAATCCACAATAAAGAAATTATTCGTAATTTTGATGATTTACATTCGAAATTTCTTCAATTTGAAACATTTAGAATTGAAAACTTGCCTTTTGATCTCCAAAATCATCGAAATTTAAGGATTTTTATTTAAAAATTTATTTATTTATTTATTATTTATTTTATTTAAAAATGGCGTCATAAGATGAACACAGTGTTTTTCGGCTCTGCATTGTTGTGACATCTGTGGTTTAATATCGTTCGGAATGTTTCTGAATTTGTGTTGTTTTTGAGTACGGGCTTTTTGTCTCTGGACACATCTATCGGTAGTCAAATTGGACGCGAAATCGACTGTTAATTAAACAGAAAAGTATTTGTGCTGCGTTGGACGTACTACCTTTTTGGGAAACATAAGGCTTGTCGTGTGACAAATTGCACCTGTTCTGCGATGCGCGAATGGTGCGCTCCTTGCTAAGGTTGATTTATTGCAAACATTGATGCCACGAGTCTCCTGTTTACTTTCTGGTACGTTTTCTCTCTCATTATTATTGTGGCAAGTTAACGCAATTTCAAGTTTGCGTGGATAGAATTTAATATACGAACCGCATCAAAAGTATTTGCTCTTACAATGTCTAATCCAAAAATGTCTAAGGATAACACAGATCGTTCCAAGCTGACCGTCGATAAAGCAGATCGCACTAAACTGTCGGCTGATATGGCAGATCGCCCCTGTCCGCACTGTGGCCACCCTCCGAAAACTGGAGGTATTAAATGTACCGGCTGTGGTACTCTTTTCCACGATGGATGTGCCTCCAGATATAAAATTTCTTCGGAAGGAATAATTGCAAAATGTTGCCCAGCATCTTCCAGACCCAGTTCTCCTAATAATGCGTTTTCAAACGAATCACTTGAAGCACTTATGTCTAAATTATTGGAAAAAAATCTTCTGGCTATAAAAGAAGAACTAGCTAAAAGTAAGGAAGATTTCAATACTACCATGCAGAATCTATCCATTAAATTGGACACAATCTCTGATCGTCAGAAAGCCACAGATGAGTCTGTGGAACTTATCAAGACTCGACTTGATACTGTTGAAGCAACATTATTAGATATGGAAAATGTTAGCTCATCTGCTGAAACAAACGAAGTTGTATCTGAAGTCCTGGATCGTCAGCTCAGAGCGAAAAACATTATTTTTTATGGAATTCCCGAATCCAATGCAACCACAGCCGCCGAGTTGAGAATTGCTGATGATAGGATGAAACTAACCGACATTTTTGTCACAGCTGAAATGTCACTGGACGGTTTGAAAATCTACAGGGTGCGCAAAAAAACTAATGAGAAACCTCGGCCAATTAAAGTCGTCATCTTTGATGCTGGCTCAGCCTTAAAGCTACTGCGAAACAAATCCAAATATGATGGCCCGTACAGATTCCATGCTGACCAAACTGTGATGCAGAGAGAACAGTTAAAAAAGCTGAAATCAGAACTACGAGAGCTTCAAAATGAAGGAAAAGTCGGTAGCACTATCCTTTTTTTTAATGGTGTTCCAAAAATTATTAGTGTCGATCCAACTAAGAATCCACCAAATGCAAAAAACTAAGGAAAGTTTCGCCTGTGTCATCAATTTTCACGTCTACCAGTTTATCCTTTTACTACCAAAATGTGAGAGGACTAAGAACGAAACTGCGGGAACTAGGAAACGCCATCTCAGTCTCATCTATTCGATGGGATGTCATCGAATTTATGGAAACTTGGCTGCATCCTGGCATAAGCGATGCCGAACCCGGCCTTAATAATTATCACGTATTCCGGGCAGATAGATCTTCAAGTACTAGCGCTCTTAAAAGGGGCGGGGGTGTACTAATAGCCGTAAGTAATAAACTACGTTGTAATCTTTTACCTACCTCAGAAAATAGTGTGGAACAGATTTTTGTTAAAGTTCAATTTCCTCATACTGATTATATAGTTAGCTCTACTTATATTCCCCCTGCTTCGTCGCATGAAGTTTACCTAAGGCACTGTACCGAAATCGGCAACATCGCTATTAGATTCCCCCACACTAAACTCTTACTTTTAGGTGACTACAATTTACCTGGGATCTCATGGTCAAATGACGAACTAGGTGTCTCAATGGAATCAGGACCCTTAGTTAGTGGCCCGACACTAAACGCAGCCAAAACTATTGCAACCACTTACGGCTTCCTAAACCTCAAACAATTAAATGTAGTATCAAATAGTCTAGACAGAGTTTTAGATCTAGTATTTTCTGATGTCCAAGAACTGTGTATACAGGTCGCAATTGATCCCTTAGTTCGCTGTGATGCATTTCATTCTCCTCTGAATATTTCTATTTCTATTAGTCTTCCGGGAGAACATTCTTATGCTGCGGATTCATTTTTTATACTAGACTTTGATAAAGCAAATTTACAAGCGATTCACGAGTATCTAGGAGAGGTTAATTGGGCAACAGAACTAAATAATAACGACATTGAGACATCTATCGAGCACTTTTACTATCACATAAACTTTGCGATCGAAAAATATGTTCCTCATAGAAAGATTTTCTCATCCATGTATCCCAGATGGTTTAACCTGGAGCTAAAAAAACTAATTCGATTGAAAAAAATAGCACATAAGAAATTTAAGCAAACCTTGATCTTGAATCCCTTGGAAGCATCAAATTTGACGTTGAAAATTCGTCTGCACTTCACTCTCTACGAATGTTCGAAATATCGAAAAGCAGTTTAAATTGATAAAAAACATGCTTAAGTTCAAGAAACAGAAAATGTAACGCTGAACGGCTCAATGATATTCACTCACTCCGAAAATGCTCTAGAGTCTAGTCCAGACCACGGTGATCGATTTTACTTTTAAAGAAAGGAATATTTTTTTTATCCTAAATAAAAATGTGCAATTATTCCTAATATTCTGATGCACTTTACATTTATTATTTGTTGTGAACATTTTACTTACAAATTCAATCATTTTATATAAACACGCCAACGGTAACTAATCAGGTTGGCCCTCCCCGGTGGGTCATTTGCTCTTCCGTGGATGGTCGAAATGAAGTGAAAACAAGATTATCATATTGAAAATCCCGAAAGGATACTTCGCTTATCCCTGATAGTGAGTCTGGCCTTCTTATAACAGTCAGACTGGTCATAAAATAATAGCCTCTCCGACTATGTCAACAAAATTCTTGATGGCTCTTTAGACCATCTAAAAGAACGGACTGTCTCTCTAAATTTTGACCCTCTAACTTTGACCATCCATTTTTCTCCGTGTACGCACTTTCACGCTCGGCTACAAGCAGATACTATTGATTTAAATGAATATTCAATGAAACAATCATGATTTATTTTAGATTGACAGTCATGCTGTGAATTCAATAGTGATGATGGAAATTCGGTAGTATATCCATTTGAATCAATAAGATAAGGTAATTTTTGTAACTCTTCATTGCCCGTATTTTCCACCCACTGCAGACCTTATCGACCGTCGCTTTGGAAACTTATGTTTTTCTTTATCGTTCACTTTTTTGCAGCCACAGCCACTTACTGCACAAGTTTTACGCTCCATGATCAATTATTTTATTTATTTTTCGAATCACGAGCATATCCGAGCACAGGTATCCAGACATGCGTACATTGCCAAATGCCGAGTAGTTTCTTCTCTCTTCAATGTGTGGATGCCCGTCCCAAACGTCAGTTTCTGACTCTACTCGCCTTGGTACTCGCGTTGGAAGTTCGGCAAGTGATGGATACCACGAGTAGCGCACATTCGCTTAGGGTCATCGCCCGACTCGCATTTTCGTACCTGCTAAGTATACCCCCACCATTGCCGCCAGCGAGTTACCCCTCACTTGCATTTACCAAGCATATCTGGCGTCGGATTAGAGGCGGGCATACCTGAGATCTTGCAATTAGTATCCAGTGTACTCATAATCCCTTTGTATTCAATACTCATTTATAGATTGTCTATATATTACTCTGATGTGGAAGCCTTGGAATTTAAATTTATTCAGTTTTGAAGACTTTTAAAGTCGACATTGAAAACTTCGCAAATTTAACATTTTTTAATGTTTTAAAAGTGAGGTTTGACTACAATTTTTAATGTATCAATTTACAATAATTCGTCTAGGAACATTTTCTATAAATTTAAAATGATTTAACTAATATAATGCTTTTAATTTGAAATAACATAATTTTCTGAATTGATGCAAATCTTATTAAAAATAATATACCATATCTTTGATAATATTTGGTCAAATACAACAATTAAAATGTTTACAACCAGTTTAGATAAGCAAAATAAAAATTTTAGGCAGTTATACACAACAAAAAATTAGTTTCTAAATCAAAATAGCTTGAGAATGAATAATAATACTGCATGCTAAGATTCACTCAGTGAAAGTTCCTGGGATATTTTATAATTAATACTTAACTATGATGAATTGTTTATAACAATATTTATTAATATTTGTGACCAACTTCGATTTTCAACTTAATGTCAAGCTAGTTGAATGGAAGGAACGAATTCATTGTACTTGAACTTCCAAAGTTTGAAAAACGAATAAGAAATTCATTTTTTAATGTCAACCCTGTAAGTATAATTTATAGGGTTTTAAATAAACCCCATAAGTTAAAAATTGGCTATTGCGAGTTTCTGGCGGTAACTATTATGTTTTTGAGGTTTCTTTAAGTAAACATTGTTTCTAGTACATAAAATATTACCTTATAGTGATAATTAGATTTTTAAATATATTTTTAAAACAATTTAGGATAAAGTTCCGAATAGCTGAATTCTCCGATTTTCTTCAAATTCAGTATACTTATGTATTTTGACGCGCTGATTACGAATATGATAGTGAACATTTGCGACAAGGCGATTTTCATGGTGAAACCATGAACGAACCATAAAAATAATGGGTTTTAGCGTTTATCTAAGCACATAAATAACGAAAGATAAAGTTTACATCGATTCCAGGTGAAAGATTCGCCGCAATAAAAAATAACCTTGCCAGTTAAACTTTACACGAATCGAAGATAATTTTCTATTTTTAACCTTGCCTGGATAATCTTTCGCCTCATTATCGATCCATTTTTATTCTAAAAGATACGAGAATTGCGACACCAGCGCTATCTACCGTCTTTTAACTTAATTAAATTGAAGCAGAATAGGGATTCCCGGCTGTCAGAATTATTCTCCTAACCTCGCTTAAACTTTCACCGAAATACATTCAATTTTTAACCGTTCCAAAATGTACCTGCAACACATTTTAACTATTGTATTTTCTAAGTCTTATTATTTTCAAATTAATAATGAAGTAAGCGAATAGTTGTTTCAAATCTGGTGTCCTCATTTATAGCTCGAATCCACTCATACTTTGTCGTTTTCCCATTGCTGCTAAGGGCGTAGCAGGCGACAGCTTTTATTCCATCGTAGGATAATCTTTCGCCAAATAGCATGTAAACTTTATCAGCGAAAAATATTACATGCAACAAAATTTAACTTTAGTTTTTCCTGTGAGCCAATACGCAAAATTTCGCAAAATCTTTCAAACAAAAGTTATAGATCTCATCGAGGTACATATTTTTTGTGTTTCATATTTTTTTGTAAGTGTGATAGTTTTCGCGAAAATTAGTGTTACATCGATTTTCATGCGAAACCCGAAAAAATCATGGCTTTTTGCGTTTATCTAAGCCGATACGCACGCTATCGCCAAATATTCTGAACAAAAGTTGTAGATCTCATCGATTTACACATTTTTTGTTTCAACCATTTTTATGTACGAGTGATAGTTTCCGCGAAAATTAGTGATACATCGATTTTCATGAAAAAAAAACCTTGAAAATCAAGGTCTTTTGCGTTCAGGTGAGACAATGCGCTAAATTTCGCAAAAGATTTCAAACAAAGGATGTAGATCTCATTGACATACATATTTTTCGTTCCAAATATTTTTTTCTATGAGTGATAGTTTTCGAGAAAATTAGTCACAGGGTGCCTTTCCGCCCCCACGAGATGTTGGAAAGGGGTAGGGGTTTGACCAAAATTATTTCTGTAACCAGTAACAGGGGTGCCTCCCCCCCCTCCCAAGAGATGCTGGAAAGGGATAGGTGTTTGGCAATCATTATTTCTGTAACCAATCACAGGGGTGCCTTCCCGCCCCCACGAGGTGCTGGAAAGGGGTAGGTGTTTGACAAACATTATTTGTGTAACCAGTAACAGGGGTGCCTTACCGCCCCCCACGAGACTTTAGAAAGGGGTAGGGGTTTGACCAACATTATTTGTGTAAATAATCACAGGGGTGCCTTCTCGCCCCCCACGAGACGTTGGAAAGGGGTAGGGGTTTGACCATGATTATTTGTGTAACCAGTCACAGGGGTGCCTTCCCGCCCCCCGCGAGACATTGGAAAGGGGTAGGGGTTTGACCAAAATTATTTCTGTAACCAGTGACAGGAGTGCCTTCCCGCCCCCTACGAGATGCTGGAAAGGGGTAGGTGTTTGACAAACATTACTTCTGTTACCAGTCATCTTCCATTCATATTCTACGGTTGTCCTTCTCTTCCTTAAAATCATCACCTTCGTCTCATTTACATTTACCGTTAGGTCTTTAATTCCCACATACTCTTCAAACACTCTCATTTTGAGACTCATCCCTCTCTCTTCATCCGCTAATAAGAAAAAAAACCGTTCCCCCTTTTCCTTTCTTCTCCAGTTTCTCCTCTAGATCTGCCAACAAGAGACTGAATAGTAGTGGGCTCAGTGGACATCCTTGCCTGAGCCCCCTTCCACTCCAAAAAATCTCCCCTTTTTGTTTTCCAATCCTCACCCTTATCTTAGTCTCCTCGAATATCTCCTTTATCCTCTCGACCAACCCTTCATCCACCCCCTCTCTTTCATAACCTGCCATAACACCTTCCTGTTTACCGTGTCGAAAGCCGCTTTAAAGTCTACAGAATAGGCCACTAACTTCCCTTTCTTCCTCCCTAAGTTCCTATTCACTAAATAATTAAGTACGTAGATGTTGTCTACTGTTCCCATCCCTTTCCTGAAGCCCGTTTGAGTAATGCTAGAAAGTTGCGGGTTTTTCTGAAATTTTCAGCTTTTCTTTGACTTTTTAATTTTCAGTAACCACTTCAAGAAAAAAATTCACATTCATATATTTATTCCACATAGAAAATTTGAGGGATATTTCAAATACCTGTTTTATTTCAGAAAAACATATTCACAAAAAGAAAGATCGTTTGAAAAATGATTTTCTCTATTGTTGATTTATTATTTGTTCTTAACTAGAAAGCCAAAACAAAGTTTAAAATTTCAGAAAAAACGCAACTTTCCAGCAATTATCTGAGAGAAGATAATTATAAACAATAATACATTTTCCAAAACAAATTATGTTTGTTAACTGTTCTTTACATTGTTATCAAACTGAAAACAAACATCCAAGCCAATAAAATGTTATAGTTCGTTAAAATACATACTATATTAGTCCATTCTTATCGATTTCTTCAATTTTTTGGAAAAATTGGTTATAGTATATAATTTTATAGATTTTAATTAAGGGAACAATTTTATTTGTTCATTCTTTATCGGCTTTCATTCGAATTAATAATATCACACTTTGAACGACAATTTTTACAATTTTTCGATAATGAAAGCTTTCAATTTTCAGGAAAATAATTCATTATTCGAAATTTATGATTCATGAAGTAAATTCATAAGTAAAATTAATAAGTAAATTCATGATTAAATTCAAGTAAATTAAGTAAATTGAATTAAATAATAAATTAAAAACTAAATTATCTTAAATCTATAAACTATAAATTGACTAATATATGAAGTTCTTATAAATTTTTTTACTCTTATAAATATGTTGCTCTCTTTCACGCAGATTAAGTTTTAATTAAAAAAGCCCAGTTTTCAAAAAAATAGTTGAACTTTGAACCAAAGAGGTGAATTTTCAACTAAAAATATGAATCTTCAACAAAA
>CAKNWT010199663.1:0-10974 GCA_932066315.1 Andricus coriarius | reverse complement strand
TTTTTTTGAGGAAAATAAAACTACTATTTCAGCAAAAAATATAGACCTAAGTGAAAAAAGCATACGCCAGAAATTTTTTTGCATGCCTAGAACAACCCAGCACCACTTTCAGATTTTCGGATTTCGAATTTTTTACTTTTTTTTTGTTATGTCACAGGAAATGTTTTTTGTGAATTCTGGTTCAAATTTTGACTTTTTAAGAAATTCATTTACGGCACAATTGAGCACAAACCTAGCACAATTCAGCTCAACGGTTGTTTTTTCGGAAAAACAAAATGGCGGTGCTGGCCCGGAAAAGTTTTTTTTGAATTTTGGCTCTAATTTTGATATTTTTGAAAAATTGTTAACGGCACGATTGAGCACAAACCTAGCACAATTGAGCACAACTTTTGTTTTTTCAAAAAAACAAAATGGCGGTGCTGGCCCGGAAAAGTTTTTTTTGGATATTGGCTTCAATTTTAATTTTTTCAAAAAAAAATTTGCGGCACGATGGAGCATGAGTCTAGCACAATTCAGCACAACTTTTGTTTTTTTGGAAAAACAAAATGGCGGTGCTGGCCCCGAAACTGATTTTTTTTAATTCTGACTCAAATTTTGATATTTTAAAAAAAATATTTGTAGCACAATTCAGCACAAACCTAGCACAATTCAGCACAACTTTTTTTTTCTCGAAAAAACAAAATGGCGGTGCCAACTTCTTGGACATAGAGAATTCACAATCACCAATTTACAGTTGTAGATGTCTAAAAGGTCTGTGCACGAATATGGGGGGAATACAAAGACCGAGCGCGTAGAACGAAGTAAATACATCATCGAGCGCGATGCGCGAGATAAATATATTATCGAGCGCGAAGCGCGAGAACTAACAGTCGCGCGCCCTAGGCGCGCTCAAATTTGCAAGCCGCGCGCGCAGAGCGTGATGACAATGTGCCCGCGCGGCGGGCAGATTTTTATATCTCTAAACGCAGGAAAAACTACTTTTGAAGGGTCGAACTGGCTCAAAATCATATCAGGCCTTGATACCAATCGCTACACTTCCTCCAAATTTCATAATCGTTGCTCTTCTACTTTTCGAGATATGGTGAGAAAAAAGTTACACACACACAAATATTTAAAAAAAATTATTTTTGAGCTCCAGGGGTGTAATTATATCGAAATATGTCAAAAAAGTATATTTGAAAATTTCGGTAATTACAATCCTCCTTCTATGAGGAATCAAAAATCGGAAAAAATCACGACTTTCTAACTCTATTTTAATAGAAAATCGCTCATAATAAATTGTTTAAACAATTCATTTAAACATTTAATTATCAATTGAAAGTAGTATTTTATGTATTTGAATCAATTTGTATTCAAAACCAGAAAAAAATCATAATTAGCGCAAAAAACTCGCAAAACCCAATTTTTTACTTATGGGTTTTTTTGGAACCCTATAAAAGAAAAAAGGCTTATTTTTTTGTGCGGAAAAAATTTGTGTACCATCCTAATGAACATCCTACACTGGACCAGAAGACATTCAAAAACAGCAAAAAAACAAGTATTAAATTCGTCAATTCTGAAGTGATAATCATAATTTTTGGGATGGGGGTTTGTAATGACATAAATGTTCAAATCTTTAATTTTTTGACTTATTTCGATATAATTCGACACAAGAAGCTCGAAAATACAATTTTACAACAATGCATGTGTGTGTGTAGGTGTGTAACTTTTTTCTGTTCACCATATCTCGAAAAGCAAAAGAGCTACGGTCATGGCATTCGGATGAATTCTAGGTCTAATTGATATCCAGGTCTGATAACATTTTGAGCTAGATCGGCCATTTATAAATGTTTTTTTTTTAGGATGGAGATTTCGAAAAAAAAAATATTACCTTGTTTATATGAGAAAAACTTTTTTGATAATAAAAATACAGCAATTTAATTAATTTATTTATTCGCGTCTTCGACACGCATCAATCGACCTGTTGTGGTAACCATTATGACCTGCCAGTACCGATTTACGAAATTTCAAAAAAATGGTTCATTCTGCTTATATGAGAAAAACTTTTTTGATATTAAAAATACAGCAATACTGCACTGATAGAAATGAATAAGTGGTACAACAATATTTATGATTAAATTAACTCTATTTTATTGCTGGTATAGATACAGCCATACAGTATGTCTGTTTTGGCCATCCGATTCTTGTTGCTTACGAAAGTAGACGCGCAGGCGCGATCAAGATGCGCCTGTTGTAAACGAAACAAAGCGAGTCGGGTAAATCAGTCATACAAAGGGTATTGCTAAACGACAACATTTCAGAGATAGTTCCCTCAAGCAAATGTTTAATAGAATTACACATTTCATACAATAGTAACGCAAATATTACATTTTTGTACTACAAATATAAGTAACTTGTATTTACCATATTTCAGTAAGTGCATTTCCTACTCTTTATCATTGAAGTACACGTATTATATTATAAATATAATCGTAATTTTTCAACCAACGATCATATGGTTAAATCAACATTATTATTTCTATCAGTGTGCATGTAGCGTATTTGTTCGCATCTTCGAAACGCATCGATCGACCTATTGCTGAACCTTTTAGAACATATTAGTATCGATTAATGAAGTTTCACAAAAATTTGTCTATTGTTTTTATATGAGAAACACTTTGTTCATATTACGAATACTATAGTACAGTATCTGACATGTTTTTTCGCGTCTTCGAGATACGTCGAGTAGCTTATTGACAAACCTTCCATGAACTCTTATAAAACAGCAATACCGAATAATCAATTAAAAAAATATATTATTTATCTTGCTGAAATTATTAAAACTTTTTTAATATTAGGAAAACAACAGTAATCTATAATATATTTTGTCATGACCTACCATAATCTACTAATATCGTTTTTAAATTTTCTAACCAAATTATTTATCTTGTTTATAAGAGGATTTTTTCATATTAGGAATATAACATTACTGTATTTCATGTAATTGTTTGCGTCTTCGAGATGCGTGGATTTACCTAATGGCGAACTTTTGATGACAATTCTTGATCAATCAATAGCTGTTAAAAAGTTAAGAAAAAAATGTTACATTATTTACATGAAGAAAACTTTTCTTTTTATTTCGAATAAAACACAACCGTAAGATAAAAAGTTGTTCATTGTAACAGAACAGATCTATTGAAATTTTGATGGGCTCTCTGATTTTCTGTAATTAAGATTTGCGGTAATACAGAAACATAAGCTTAAAAGATAAGTCTCTATTTTTGCTTTTGATAGAGAAAAACCTCCCTCTATAAGGAATCAAATTTGTTTGCTACCTGTGAGGAAGAAAAGTGCTTATGAAATGAGCACAAATAAATACGCTCATAGTGTATACATTTATAGTATTTCCCAGCGGTATTTAGAATTCCTGAGTGACTCGAATTTAAAAATGCAAAAATATTCTATGTGCTGTTTTATTTCCAACAGAATGATTGAACTTTTGGAAGTTAATCTTTTGTTTCCTTTCTTAGAAATTATGTTAAAGTAAAAGTAAAACACAATCGAAGTCTTTAAAAAATAGGCAGACTATAAAATATAGGGAAGTTAATTTTTGCCATTTTTTTCGCAGTATTGCCGTGTCTTCAGAAAAAAATATGCGTCAAATCTAACCTGCCCATTTTTGCTGGTTTTTAGCTTTGACTTCTTAAATTGACTATTAACTCTTGCTGATCTTTTTTGCATTATTTCTTTCAATCTTTTAATATTAATTATTCCTAGATACTGATTTTCCTCTAATATTTTTTCATTTTGGGTTGAATAAAAATATAACATTTCTTAGAAAAAATACTGCAATAACCTTCAATATCTTTGTCACACATGTCAGAATATTCCAGAAATTATACTATACTACCCCGGGTAATAAATGTTAGATACAAACATTTATTCTTCGCATGAAGAAAACAATAGTTTCCCTCTATTTACGTAACAGCCGCTTAATGTAATTCAGTACTTGATGAAATGTCTAATAACTGAATATCCTATTTGTCCAGAATTTCTATAGCCAATTCATGTACAGAGGATACAATCAACTTCAGACAAATAGTATGATGATTGATGAATCTACCCAATTTAGACGATATTCTATAATTAATTATTAATTAGTTAATAATTAATGATTAATATTAATTTCCATAATTCTTGGTCCGGGAGTGGATCAAAGCATGGGAAACTATTGAATACATACACGCGGAAAAATGGCTAGTCAGCTTGAACATCCAGAGGGTCAAACTGACTACCATCCGCGGAGTGTCAAAATTTGACGGTTAGCTTCACTATCCCTAAGTGTAAAATTGACGATCCTGGGGCTTAACCCAGATCATCTCAGGAAGTTTAGTTTGATTATCTCGGAGAGTTAACTTAGAGATGTCAGAGGGTCAACTTTATTATTTGTTGTCCTTCTCCTACCTACATATACATTCATAAGAGTAAGGGAGACGAGACACGGAAATTGAATTTAATAAATGAAACCTGAAAATCATGAAAATTGATATAAAATCCATCAATTCTAAAAGCATCTTTATTATTTTGGAAGATAAGGATGCCTTAGATATGATTGCATATGCGTAGAAACTTTGGCAAATATCAACGAATTATGAAATTCCGAGCACGTTATCGGTCGAAAATGTTGAGAATACACACTGATTAATGAGTGACGCCTTTGTCCTTAATCCCTCAAATGTATCGAATTTGACGTTTAAAATCCGATCGAAAAGCACTCTTCAACGTGTTCTCCACATTTTATTCACTCTCCACACATGTTTGAAGTATCAACAAGTGGTTTAAATTAATTAAAAATGTTGTGTAACACGGCAAACGTGATGCCGAACGCAGCCAATTCTGTTTGACATTCTGGAGTGTCAAATTGACTATACTGATAGTGAGACTAAATCTTCTGTATATATTCAAACAGACTATAAAATTATGGATTGCTTGACTACGAAGAAAAACTTGTGGATGGTACTTGGTAATATCTAGAAAATCAAACTGACCATCTAAGTTGGCAACACTTTGATCCGGCATCACGAAGTCAAATTTCTGAAATAATTAATAATTAATCATTTCAAATTAAAAACATTTGAAATTAAACAAATAAACCATGTTGAAACGTCTGGACAGTCCGTACGTCTAACTACGTTTATCACACGGTCAAGTCTTCACTGATAGAAATGGTAACGTTGATTTAACCATATGATCGTGGGTTGAAAAATTACGAGGATATTTATAATATAATACGTGTACTTCAATCGTAAAGAGTACGAAATGCACTTACTGAAATATGGTAAATACAAGTTATTTATATTTGTGGTACAAAAATTTAATATATGTGTTGCTATTGTATTAAATGTGTAATTCTATTAAACACTTGTCTGAGGGAACTATCTCTGAAATGTTGTCGTTTAGCAAAACCCTTCGTATGACTGATTTACCTGACTTGCTTTGTTTTGTTTACAACAGGCTCATCTTGATCGCACCTGCGCGTCTACTTTCGTAAGCAACAAGAATCGGATGGCCAAAACAGACATCCTGTATGGCTGTATCTATACCAGCAATAAAATAGGGTTAATCTAATCATAAATATCGTTGTGCCACCTATTCATTTCTATCAGTGTTTAGTGCAGACCTGACAAGGAGAAGGAGGAGCTGGAAAAAGGAAGGAGGCGTGGATTGTGTCCGGAGGTATAATTCCTACCTAAAAAATGAATATATTGAACGATTTTGAATTGAAAACATTTCATATTAAACACATTTTCGATTAGGTAAAATTTTGGAAAAAGGGCGACTTTTTGCGACTTCTTGGAGAAAAATGCGACTATGAGACTTTTTTACGGTTTTCTCAGAAATTCGCTATACTTATGTACTTGCAACTTTAATCAAAATCAAACTTTGAAATTTAAATTCAAAATTAGCAAATATAGTACCTTTTTAATTGAGAACATTAAAAGTTGAATGATTTCTTATTGAAGCTTTATACTTAAAATCTTTTTAATAAATAACGTTACACATGGAGCCATTTATCATTTCGTCAATCCGTTTTCAAAGCATATATTTTTTTTAATTATAAGTAGTATATTTCATTTTTTCCCTTTTTTAAAGAATTCCTCTTTTTCCCCTTTATTCAAGAAACTTCCTCTTTTTCTCGTTTTTTACACAAGTGCGAATTAAATTTATAGAGCACAATAAGGAAAGCTGTCTATTTTTAGTTGAAAGTTGGTTCTTGAAAATTTAAATTTAAATTAAAATCATATCTTTCGTGGTTGAAAATTACCTTCTTTGTTGAAAATTTAACTGTCTTGTAAATAATTCGTATTTTTGGCATGAAAATTCAACTATTTGGATAAAAATTCATCTATTTTGTTTAAAATTCATCTCTTTTGATTGGAAGTCCAACTATAAATTTGAAGCTTTAAAAGAAAATCATTTTTGGTAAAAAATTCGACTGTTTTGTTGAATATTCGTCCTTGTGGGCTGAAAATTCATCTTTTATGGTTGAAAAGTCATTTATTTTCTCTGATTAACAATTCATCTTTGTGGCTTGAAAATTAACTTAGTTGTTGAAAAATAAAGGTGTTAACCGCCCTTGTAGAGCCCCGCATTACAAGGATAAGGCTGCAAATTCTGAGTGGTCGCCCGGTATCCCAGAGACAGCGTTTAAGACACCTCGCCCAGGTGCCATTCAGCTTTTGGCACGGTTGTTACGCCTTCGCTGGGGGATTATTCATTCGGGCCCATCCCTGGACAATTGTCCGCAACTGCTTATTAATAATTGTAACTTGGCATATTTTTGGCACGCGGGAATGGCTTTAAGGTTACAAACCAGTGATAGTTTCGCTTCTCCGAGAGCACCGATCACAAGGAAAATTACTTTAATCGAATATTTTGGTTACAGTCGTTGCAAATTCCTTTTATGGTCTTGATACCTCTCCTCCTTTTCCTTCACCTTGGCAGTGATGTTGTAGTCGGCCGGAGCCGAGAATCCGATCACGAATATGATTCGTTTCTCGAAGTCTTGGAGCACACTATCAGGCCTCGAGTGAGCAACGGATACTGCTGTCCGAAAATCGTAGTTCCAGAAAATTTGGCACTTCTCGTTTTGGGCAATTGACTCTATCTCCCTTGGAGCGTCGGGCAGGGCAGGCTCTATAGATATACGTTGTTCCCTTATGGATGGGACACCCAGATAGTATGAGTTCTAGGTACTCTGCGTGTGCATGACACGCTCTTCACCTATCGCTGGGAACTTCTTGACATAAAATGCGGTTACGGTATATTAAGGTGGAGATGACACCGTCCTGGCATACGAAAATGAAACCTTCTGTAACTTAATTAAGCCCTGATGATCTGAGAAAAGAAAAAGTTTGCGCCTTCGACAAGGACTATTTTTCTACATTCCTGTAAAAATTTCCGTGCATTTTCTTGTCGAATAGCTCTTGGTGGAATTTTTCAACTTCTGATTTCTTCACTTCAGCTTTCAGAAGCGAAGCATGTAGATGGAGTAAATGCACTTTCCTCACTTCTGATGTTAAATTTAGGCCAAGGGTCTCGTGAGTCCTGACCATTTTTAGGAGAGGATCTTTTCCATTTGCAACGATGTAAGCTGTACCTAGAACAATTTGGTTTGAAGACATTGGAGATTCAGAAGTCCGCCTTGACGAAGTGAGATGCATAATCGCAGAACAGACGAATTGATATACAATCTCTTATGCATATGCATGATCTTACGTGTGACGATATCCAGGACCGTAAGCTCGTTCTTCGTCCATTGAACAGCCCCAAACGAGTAGAGTAGAACCGGGGCGGCAAGCATGCTAGTCGCAGATACCTTGTTCAACGCCGACAGATTTGAAGACCAGATCTGTCGAAGAAGATGCTTGTATATACTTCGGAGAGACTCCTTCACTGATGTTACGTCCTAAATGCGGCTCTGAGGCACGCCTAGATATGTATATTTCTCTTCAGTGTTAAGATGTCTAATAACACTTATATCCACAAGCTCAGGGTCCTTGAGAAAACTAACAATCTTTCCTTTCTACCGATGAATTTTGGCACATTTATCCAATCCAAAGTCCATTCCACTCTCTCCTGTGTACTTCTTGAAGATATTTATAGCAGTTGGAAATTTGCTTTTACCAGAAGCAAAGATCTTCAGGACATCCATATAAAATACATGATTGACCTTATGGTCGCGATGTTTAGTGTCTCTACAGAGGTATCCAGAAGAATTTCGTAGTCTAAGAAATAGAGGCAGAAGTGTGATGCAAAAAAGCAAAGGGCTCATGTTATCGCCCTGAAAGACTCCCCTCTATAATGTCACGTTATCGTTGTCACACAATAATTTCCAGATGAGATAGTAAACCTATTTTTCCAAAGGGGCATAAACCTGTCTATGCATCTCAATATGTGTGGATGCACCTTCAAGCTTTCCAACAGCCAGATGATAAGTCTATGAGAGGTTGAATCGAAAGCTTTCCGGTAGTCAATACAGGCCACTGGCAAGACGCGCTGATGGGCTGCAGCGTCTTTACAGACGCACCTGTCAATTAGCAGGTTCTCTCGACAGCCTGCTACACCTTTTTTAGAGCCACGTTGTTCGTACATCTCACGCCACACAGGCTCAATTCGCCGAACAATCATGTTGTTTAGGGCAGCTGTAAAGATCTTATACAGCGTGTTCAAACAAGTTATTGGCCTCTCATTCTCTGGGTTTGCCTTTTTTCAGTAGGAGTATAGTGCGTCCTAATACCAGCAACTTCTTCCACCAGAAGTTCTTGATTCCATCTGGTCCTGCCGCGGAAAAGTTCTTCGTGCCTCTAAGTGCTTTTTTCACCTCTTCGGCAGTGATTGATGGACATTCCTCCTCACATGTTCTAAGTTGTCGCAAAACTCTTTGAAGGGGATGATATTATCAGTATCTTCTTTCAACTTGAGTGTTTTTGGGATCCTGTATACCTCTCTCCAAAAATTCTCTACCTCGTTGGGCTTGGATGGATTTTTGACAGAAGCAGGGTGATCACTGAAGAGGCGAGATGGGTCAGCGAGAAACTGTTGACTCTCCCTGATCTATCTCTCCGTCTTCTGTATTCTCTTCCTTGCGTCAGATAACACCCGTATTTTGTCAACAATGTGCTGCTTGATTGTCAGTAGCTTTGACTTGTTTAGTGTTGTGTAGTCAACCACACACTAAATACGGGACGCATTCTGTCTTGCCCATCCAATCTTCTTGCTCAGTTGATACAAGCGTCTTTTGGTCTGTTGATCCATCGTCGGCTTTAGACTTCGATTTGAATCAGCCAATGCTCTCGCTTAGGAGGAACCTGTATGTCAATGTTCATCCTTGTCCTGAAATCGCTATCATCTCTCAGAAAGTGTCTGCTCTCCGCGGTTGGTTTTAATGTAGCTTACTCATCTTCGGCTGTAGCTTGTTCAAGCAGCGGTTGGGGAAGCGCTTCGCGTACATATCCATTTTTAAAGAGGTAGGCGTGTTAATTTCGCAAAGACTGATGCGAAACGCGCTGAAGCTCTGGGTTTTTCTGGCACCGCAGAGTATGCATACGCGCCATGAAGCCTCCGCGAACAGGGATAATGCTGGCATCGTAGCAGTCTAGCACGTCATCCTTGAGTTGATTCGTCCACTCAATGTGGAAGTTACGCCGGTTCGTCGTCATGTTTTCATTTAAATTATTATTTGCAGCACCTCGAACTCTGGGGTGATCGGCACTGTTTGCCGTCCGATTGTCGGGCTGGTTGTTGTTGTTGCAAGGATAAGGCTGCTTACTCTTAGAGTTCGCCCGGTATCCCAGAGACACCGTTTAAGACACCTCGCCCAGGTAACATTCAGCTTTCGGCACGGTTGTTACTCCTTCGCTCAGGGTTTTCTTTCAAGGCCATCCCTGGACAATTGCCCGCGACTGCTTATTAATAATTGAAACCATATTTAGCAGAAACCCTTAGTAAAGGGCTCCTCTATCCGCATCCCGAGGACACTGGTTCGCATATAGATACGGTCGTGAGAGGTGATTACGGCTGAAATTTTACCGCGATTTCGCTGGGAGCGGGTGCAATTTTTCAGATTAGCACCTGCTCCCAGCGAAATCGTGAGTTAGTCCTTATGACAGACTTAAATATGTATATATATATATATTAGGGTGGTCCAAAAATGCATTGCAAAATTTTGTTTCACCCTAGAGGGCAAGGCCCCCCGCAAAAATTTCCATTTCCGGAGAAAAAATATCCCGATTTTTTTTTTTTTTTTTGAAATTCGAATATTAACACGTGCCACCGGGCACTTCAAAATCCCACTTGATTAACATGGGGAAATTTTAAATTTTCGAAAAATTGAACTCATGTTCCAGGGTTTGATCGAAACGTGCCAAGTTTTGTAGAGATTGAAGAGGAGTACCTGTGAAATAAAACCATACTAATAACTTTTATTTTTAACCCACCCTTACCCCCCCCCCCTCCACAGCGCCACAAATATGACCAAAAAATCAAAAAACCACATTGTTACGTATTATTGTTACTTTGTAGCATTTGCTGTCGTATTTTTCATACAAATAATTACTAATGGACAATTTAAATATTTCCATGACTCTTTAAACAATTGTTAATTGTTTAAGCAAATGTAACTTATTTAAACAATGATTTATTCCCAAAAAATGTAAAAAATAATCGTATTTTCTGATTGAAATGTAATAGTTTGTCATTGTTTGAAGAAGTAAATTTTTAAAAAGAACATTATGTAATTATTTAAACAATTACTTATTGTTTATTCTCAGCATTTCTAAAAATTGACCCATAGATGTCCAGTTTTTTCTCAAATTGGTATCCTATGCTACTTTTTGTTGAATAATGATATAATTTTGATACATATCTTTTAATGTTTAATAAATTTCTATTTGTTTAAGCAATTTTGATTTGCTTAAGCAGTTTTTTTCGAAA